>PVHP010028274.1:0-23237 GCA_004024765.1 Zapus hudsonius | reverse complement strand
CTCTCGCTCTCGCTCTCGCTCTCGCTCTCGCTCTCGCTCTTTCTCTGTGTATCTGCTTGAAAATGAATAAATAAAATATTAAAAAAAAAAAGTTTTCAGCCTGACATGGTGACACATGCCTTTAATCCCAGCACTTGGGAGGCAGAGGTAGGAAGAGCACCATGAGTTCAAGGCCACCCTGAGACTAAATCCATTATGGGGTAGAAATTAATGCTGAGACTCCATTAATTAAAATGGATCTTTTGGGGTGGGGCACTGGGGAGATAGCTCAGTCAATAAAGTGCTTGCCTTGCTGAATGAGATGTGGTGGAATCAGCTAGAACTCAGTGGCTAGCTGGTCTAGCCTATCAGCAGTCCGAGGATGGCACCTGAGGTTGTTCTCTGGCCTTCACATACATGAGCACCCACACCTGCACACACCACACACACTTGTGAAACAGCCCCTGGTAATTTAACCTAAGAAAATCCACCTTGGCATCTCAAACAGGCCCTACAAGATTAAAGACTAACAGAACTCTCAATGGGCAAGAACAACTCCATCTTGATGCTCTGTGTGACCTCTTGCATCTGGAGGAAGGTAACCTGTTTTAAGGAGCAAGGCATCACTTGCCAGACGCCCTTCCCCTTATCAGCAGCTGTGACCCAAGACAAAACTATCCATCAATTCTGAAAGACACTGAAGATGCTCTTGTCCTGTAATGTCAAATAGTCAGCTAAGAATGCTTTAGGTAAAAATAAGCACACCCATCTCATTAGTATGCAAATGTGTTTTCACCTTTAATAAATGGTAAAATTTATATATAACAAAAATTATTTTAAAATAAATGTATGATTTATTATCAGCAAATGTTTCCTTTGTATTCCTATTATATACACCCATGGTGACATGTAAAAGCTTCTCTGGGGAGGAGCTGTGGTGGAAAAGTTTTAGGTCATTCAGAGCTCAGGGGACTTAAGTCTTTTGGGAAACTTTGGAAATCACATCTTCTGGCTGTCATCCCTCTTCTGTCTTCCTGGCACTTTGCTCCACACAACCTTGTGGAAGGAAAGGGCTGGGGCTCAGGAGATGAGAGTGCATGCTGAAATTTGGGGATTTTCTTCATTTTATTCAATTAAGGTTGAAATTCTCTAATTGACAATTATTCTGGTTTGTTTCTCTCTGTTTTTTTTTTTAGCCTTTTCTTTCTTTCTTTATCCCCTCCCTTCTTCCCTCCCTTTTTGGAGACAGTCTTGCTTTGAAGCTCAGGCTAGCCTCAAATTTGTAATCCTCCTGCTTCTGCCTCCTGAGTGCTAAGATTACAGGCGTGGGCCACCATGGCTGGATTTTGTTTTCTGTTTTACATTATTTTGTAGTGAAATCTTGGGAGACAGGTTGCTAACAATGTTTTTAGCTACCTGTAAATTCACCTTCATTTTTTGAAAGATAATATTTAACATATAATCTTATGTTGGAATTACTTTTAAAGTAGACTTTTAATGTACGCTGACTTCCATTGTTGGGAATGAGTCTAAGCTGTTAGGGGCAAATTTTTTACTGGATATATGGCTCAGTGGTAAAACACTTGCCTAGCACACATGAAGTCCTGGGTTCAATCCTTGACACCAGAAAAAAAAGTTGGAATACATGAAGTTTATTTTTTTTGTTTTTTTTCTTTTCCCCTCTGTATCTTACATGCTATGCAGTGTCACTGATGTGCCTCTGTGTGAATGTTTTTTGTTTTCTTTTTCCCTGATGTAGGGCCTCACTCTCACCCAGGATGACCTGGACTTCATTATGTAGTCTCAGGGTGGCCTTGACCTCAAGGTGATCCTCCTACCTCTGCCTCCCGAGTGCTGGGACTAAAGGCATGTGCCACTACACCTGGCAATGTGTGCTTTTTCTTGCTTGGCTTTTCTTTAATAATACAGATTCTGTCTTTATCAATCTGTTATAAGTTGTCAGTACTTTTCTAAGTTTCTTATGTTTGTCTTCTTTTCTATTGAAGGAGAATAGGTGGAAGCTAGCTTCAGTCAGGGACTGAGGCCCAGAGGGAACCAGGAGATGCCACTCCACATGCCATCTCATCCTCGCACCAGAACAAGGACTCTTGGCAGAACTGGAACTTGTGTCTGGCCAAGACTGATCTATAGTGCTCCATACTGTCCACAGTCTAGCATGCTAATGATCTCAGCCAGCTGACTCGGGTGTGGGAGGACTCTGGGCTCCACCCTCCAAATTATTTACCAACCAATAAGATTTTCCATTTACATACCCGAAGCTAACACTATAACGGTGGCAGGCCCATGTGCGCTGCCTTCTCCTTCTTCTCTTTCCTTTGGGAGCCCCTCATATGATCAGCTCCTAGCCTGGGAAGCCCACATGAGTTTTGATTCCTATATCCATCCAGCAGCCTGGCTGGACAAGAAAGCATAACCCTGTCTCTTAATCCAAACCTCTCTGCTTGTCTCTATAGTTGGGGATACAATCTTCCTATGGTCTCTGAACCCACCGTATGCATAGTTACCTTCTGGATCTACCACACGGATGCTCTTAGCTTCTCTCCACAGGAAAGCACATGGTGGATGCTGTATCTCTTCTAAGTCTCCTTACACTCGCTCCTCGATTCCACCTTCCACATATTCGTGGTCTCACTCCAATCCTTCCTCAGAAGCCTGTTTCTTTCACAGATGCCATATGGCTGTGACTCCGCTCTAACCTCTCTTTAAAAGCCTCAGTTTCTCTTAAATCCTTTCTATGTGTTTGCAGCTTTACTCGTTTCCCCATAAACTTCCATCTTTCTTAAGTATGGTTTCCACATGAGAACATGTTCTGGCCTTCCTTCCCAGATCCCAATTCCCCTTAAACTCCACAATTTGTGATTTCTCTCCAAATAAATTTGATAATTCATAATTTATCCTTCAGTCTGTCTTTATTATTCATTTAAGATGAGGACAAAACACAAACATGGGGTTCATAAACCTGAGGGACTCCCCTGAGCCCCCAAATCCCTCATCACTAGCAAATTATCATTTTTGTCTTATGTGAAATTAACATTTTAATCTTCTTTCCCATGTATATTTTCTACCTTTTTGTCTTTGTGCTGCTCAAGAACTTCTACAGATGGATCTTGTGGCCACCATTACTATGCATCCGATTTCAGGTTCTGTGTCTTTCATTTCAGGAGTCCATATTATAGTTTCCTATGAAAGTACCAGATGAGTTTTTTTTTTATCTCTTGAATTATAGCATTTGATATAATCAACATCTGAAACCTGGATAAAACCTTTTCTGTTTGTCTTTATTGATGGCAAAAACTTGTGAGGTCCCCTCCAAGTCTATGAAGGAGATACACTCCAGTTCAGACCTGCCTTTAGCTCAGTCACCTAGAAGCTTACTTAGCACATGGCCTGACACTAGGGCCTTAAGCTACGCTTAGCTAGCTGGGTTCCCAACATTCTCTTTCCTATGTATGTCTGGTCCTTTTTCAGAGGTCTCCCTCAAGTTCTGTTACACAGAAAACTGTACATAAACCTGCTTCTCATAACATGGCTTCCACATCAAAACTGAGCAGTCAACTCTGTAGTCTCTTTGCAACCTTATATCTAAAACTTTCTGAACTTATTTAAAAAACATCCAACAGTCCTGGGCTGGAGAGATGTGAAACATCTTTCAGTGGCTAAGGCACTTGTATACAAAGCCTAAAGACCCTACCTATGTAAATCCAGATGCACAAAGTGGCACAGGCACCTGGAGTTCAATTGCAGTGGCTGGTGTGCCCATTCTCTCTTCTCTCTCTGCTTGCAAATACATAAAAAAATTTAAAATCCAGCAGTCCTCAAATTCAGTCATAACCATAACCTTCTCACTCCCCACCTATCCCATGTCTTCTTTTTAGGATCAATTCTTCTATGTCCCTGTGATTATTATTTCAGTTGTCAACTTGATAAGATTTATTATCCCATGGATATGATTTTCCAGGCATGTGTGGTAGTTTGAATGGATGTCCACCAATAGATTCAAGAGTTATTCATTTTTTACCCCAGCTCCCTGGCTGGAGGAGGTGTCACCTTGGCCTGGACTAATAGGTTCCAGCCCTAAGGTATTTCTGAGGTGGATGAGAAGTTCCAGCTATAACATATGCAAAGAGCAGGGAGCTCAAGTCTGGAGGTCCTTCAGTTTGGAGTTGGAGGTGCTGGCTGGAGGTGCTTGATGGGTTTCCCTCTCTGCTTGGATCTGTGAAAGGGAGCCAGCTTGTTTCTTCCTTATTAAACTTTCCCTGGATGTGTTACTTTAATACTTTCCTCCCAAAACTGTGCCTGGTTTGGAGATTTATCCAGCAGTGTGTGGCCGACTACGACAGCATATCTGAGGGATTTTCTAGATTAGTTTGAGGAAGACCCACCCCTGTGAGCAGTGCCATCCATGAGCTGGGCTTCTGAACAGGGGGTGAGGTGGAGTTAAGGGGGTGGTCAGTGACCTGAGCACCAGCATCCATTCCTCTCTGCTTCCTGATCACAGGTACAATGTGACCAGCTGCTCCTGACGCCGTACCTTCCCGGTGTGATGGATTATAATCTCAAACTGTAAGCCTGAACAAACCTTTCTTTCCTAAAGCTGCTTTTATCAGGCATTTTATTCCAGCAGTAATGAGAAAATTAACACAGCTCCTCCCATGTTTTCTGATATTAAATCAAACAGCTGGTTGATGCTAAAAAAAAAACTTCTAGGAATCATGTCACTGTCAACATTGCAGCAACTTCAGGTGTTTGTTGCAATCAGTAGTGAGTCAGATCTAGCAATTTGATTATTTGGTGCTAGGGATCAAACTGCAGACCTCATGCATGCTTGCCTGGCAAGCTCTAGATGTATCAGTCTAAAGTTTCCCATTACCCTCTTCACTTTGGCTCAACCTGAATGACAATCACAGAATATAACCCATGTTAGCAACAGTTGTATAAAAAGATTTTATTCATTTACAGGGAGACAGAGATGATGAATGGGTGTGGCAGGGCCTCCAGCCACTGCAAACAAATTCTACATGCACGTGCCATTTTGTGCATCTGGCTTTATGTGGGTACTGGGGAATCCAACCTGGTCCATTAGGCTTTGCAGGCAAGTGTCTTAACTGCTGAGCCATCTCTCCAGTCCAACAATTTCTATTTATTCAACTTTCAATTTCTAAATGTTCCACCATAAGTTTCCACAACTATTGCTTTGATTTCCCACCTAGAGCTTTGCCTTCTGACCTCTACATCCTGTTTCCAACGGAATCAATACGTTATCTTTGCTAATGCCAAGACGTCTGAATATACTATCACTTCCAAACATCAGGCTGTCTTCCATCTAATCACAGAACTCCCATCCTTTTCCTCCAGGATGGCCTCTCTAGACTTGAACACCATTCTATTCTACTCCATCTAGGCTACACTGCCATTCTCGCTTACCTTATCCACATTTGTTTCCACAGTAATGGGACCTGGATTCCATCTGACCTCAGCCACAAGTGCCAAAGCAATAGCATGCTTATTTTTAACATTCTACTGGTTAAAGTAGATGGAAACTGCAATATTAAAACTGTACTTTCTCTGATTCTATTGCTCAGTATGTTGTAATAATGGCATATTTACTTGAGGTTTGCTGTAAGCACTACAGAATCAGTTGGCATTCTAACTGCAAGTGACAATGAGAAACATGAACCTACATGAGAGCTTGAATCTCAACTGAGTTGTGTATTAGCAGTGACTATCATATTTACTTCATGATAATAACTAGCTCCTAAAAAAAGGAAAAACTCAACATAATCAGTAGGCTGTTATATGTGAAACAAACCAAAAGGCTTCTTAAGTATGAGAAAACACCCTATAACTAAGGGAGAGATTTCAAACTTTAAGAGGAAAAGAACTATCATCACTGTAGTTTTCCTGTATAATTAAATAAGGCTTCACCAGTGAAACATGAACACAGTCCAATCTCATTTAAAGCATTTGGCAAATGGAAACTTTACTGTTGTGCTTAAGACAACACACTGAACCACATATAGAAGAACTTTCCCTGTAAATTCTCATATGTGTTTCTTCTAAATTCAAAAGACCACCTTTGAAAACATCTTTGTTCCCATAGCTGAAAAATACTTTCAAATGGGCCAGAAAACAGCAAGTGAAGGAAAATGATGCTGGTTACCTTGGGTATTCAATTTTGAGCCAAAATATGAGGCTAACTATATTTCATTCAATTCCCAGTATAATCTTATTAAGGATTGTTCCTTAACCAGTAGTAAAATCAAGACTCCAAGGATGTTTCAATACTCATACAAGGTCACATCATAAGCTAATGGTGGAGCCAAGAATTGATCACGGGTTTGTCCAAGCTGAAACCTTGCTGCTAAACTCCCTTACCATGAGGTGTTCTTTTTAGAGAAATCAAACACTACTGAAGCACAGCTTATTTCCACTCCTGTCTCTCTAGTGTGGAGGACTGAGTTCCTGGTCTGCACAGCCCTTGTTTCTTGTATAACTTTGATGTCCCAAGTCCTGTTAGAGAAGCAGTACCAGAAAACTGTGAGGAAACAAGGGTGTACCGACTTCATCATCACTGTGCCTAAATGTGTCAGGACATGCTATTGGGCTTCACCTGAAAGGACCAAGATTTCAGTAAACAAGTATAAAATGGGCACATAAGCCTTTCAGCCTTTTTTGATCCTAAAGACAGCACAAAGAATAGATGGGAAGTGAGCACTATGGTAACGTGGGCCAACTGCCTTTGGTGTCATTGTAGAACACATACCATTATAGATGAGCTACAAACAGAGAACTGTGGCTACTATACACAATTGATACTTGTGAAACAAAGATTTTTTTTTGAGTCAATTCACAAAGCAGAAACATTTTATAGGTGACATCCTGTAGTCTGATCTTAGTACTATTTTTAATTTAGGCAGAAAAACTAAATTTATTACTTTCAAATTGTAACAATAACTTTTTGTGGTCTCTTGCTTTTGAAAAAAAGATCATGAGACAAAACACAAAGAAAGACAAACATAATAAAATAACTTTTATACAGGATTAGTAGATCTGTTTACATATAAAAAACAAAGGACCTCATTACAGTTAGATTTCACATAAATTACACAGATTGGCTTTTTTTTAAAAAAAACAACTACTTAACTTCATTTAGAGTCCCTTTAATAATTTTCATTTTGAAGGCACAGTGCATGAAATAAGCAAAAGACTGAGACATTTGTGATGAGTGGGTGCTGGGCATGTCGTGTAACAGCTGTAAAGTGTTCTGCAGCTAGGGAGTATCTATCAGCTGAAAAAAATGGAGAGGAGAAAGGAATGGAAAAATATCATTATGTCATACCTCCAGAAAATCTGCAGCATAGAATGTAGCTAGAACATTCATGTTTTGTCATTTATAAAAATCACCAATTGTATGTTTATATAATTTTTATCCAATTGCCTCAAAATGGAACCTACTTTCAAATTTCATACTGTATTCTATCAAATCAAAACCAACCAGGACAATATTCTGAAAGTCAAGTGAAAAAATTAGTGAATTTTTGCCAAAAATAGAATTGGGAGGGTTTTTTTTCATGAACTAGAAATCCAACTTCAGTTGACATTAATCAAAGATTCCCCCCCAACCAGAAACCTAAAGTTACCATAAAGTTGCTAGATAGAAAATCACTGAACATCTAACACTTGTAGAATTTTTAGTAATAACAATAAAGCAAAACAACAGGTTGCTATTGTTAAAACAACTCTACCAGAGAACCATATCCTAGGACACTATTAGAGCATTCACAGCCAAGAGGCTTGTAATACAGCAGGGACAAAGCCTGGCACAAGTGCATTTCTGGCATCAAAAAGGTAAATCTATTCAACACTGAGAAGAAATGGAAATGGAGGAGTGGGTCACGGTTACTGAGTGTTAGCTCAGAAACACAGTTAAGTTCAGACATAGCATTACCTTTATTTTTCCACTCATAATTAGTTTTAAATTTACTATTCACTAATTCAACAAATCCCATTTGGGTGAAATTTACCAAAGAATCAATCAATCACACTGAGGCAAAAATACAATGTTTCTGGAAGACGACAGATCCCAAAGTAACTTCCCATCAGAGAGAACTGCAAATAACCTTCAACTGGTTGGGATCCCATCACCATCCAACAGTTCTGCCAAATGCATCAAAACCTTCTGAAATTACTTGGGCTCCTCTTCCCATATTACATGATCAGCACAAGTACATTTGCACACACAGACACTTTGAACATTGCCTACTCAATCACTTCATTTTATTAAGGAGCGGGAAGGGAAGAAAGCTTACAAACTGATCACCAGGACAAAACAATGCCTTGTGAGTAAAGAAAGGCACATCTTAGATTTGGACAAATTTCTCAATACTGTGATATTTACTTTCCTCCATGACTCTGAGGAAATGGAAAGTCTCTAGGAGAAACACTGAAGAAATGGATTCCCATCCCCTATGGCTTCAGTGTCTTCTGCTGTTAATGTGGTCTAGTGTTAGATGAGATCCATAACTAGAAGACAGAGCAGGGCAAGAACCGTCTTAGCAGTCATGGATCCTGTACATTCATCTTCATAGCTAACAGCTGGGGAGGCCTTGTTTTCCAGATCAATGCATTATTTAGAAATTAATTAAAGACTTAAGACATATAGCAGAATTTGGATTTTGTTTCAGAAAACAATTGCTAAAATAACTATTTGTATATTCGTTTCTAAAAAGAGCATTATACATACTTAAAAGGTATGGCCTCCAACCACTGAGATGTATTCTTAAAGACATGTTTAATCAATAGAGAGGTAAACGTAAAGGCGTCCTTAGTGGAGGCCAATGCTAATAAAGCAAAGGCTGTCACATGAACTCGGTTCATTCCTGGCTGCAATGTTCCAGGCAGAGCCACTCAGTCACAGGCCCCTTGTTGGTTTTCTGACTTTGCACTTTTAACAATAAAGCTGAAAAAGAGCAATACATCACATCATTCAAGGAAACATAAAATGCAATTAGAGGAAATTAAATCATGTATACTTCATTAACTATTAACATCCCACACACTGTTCTGTGCATGTGGCAGAATTTAGAGTTGCTAATACTAGGATTCACACCAAGGTGGTTAACCTTTAAGCCACCCACACTTACCACAGATATTTGTTAATAAATCTCATTATCTCCCTATTTCTGCTAAATCAGATCTCTATTTTATAAAGCCACTTTGGATGCATTCCTCATAAAATGTGGTTGAGTGACCTAGGTGAACTGAGTAAAACCCCCCATGAAGGCTTTGGGATGACTGATGCAGCACTGATGGTATGAATGCAACTTAATAAAAGCTAGTTTCCTGATCCCCTGATTTAGTACAAGTTCAGCAGCAACTTGGCCATTCAAACATTCAAAGGCATTAAACCATTACATCATTCATTGGTAAAACTCATAGTTACAAAAAGCATCATTTCCATTGGACAACATAAGAGAGACACAATAAAATGCAACTCTTTCAGGTCACTGCCTGACTTGGTGAAAAATGACATTTTCATACCAGTGTTATATATCACATGATAGTCCTTTTTTTTTAATGGAGGAAGCCATATTTAAAAACTTTCAACTGAAATTTTAACAGAAGTAGTTAAAAAAAAACTGTCAAATGAAACAGGACAAAGAACCAAATCACTTGCAGTGGATCTGTGTGCATAAGCCGAGCAACTTTAGTAACAGAAAGCTATTGCAAGGTGGAGGCTTGGGCTGGAGTATGGATGAAAGGTAGGTATTTTTGGATTCAAATATATTAAGAATGTACAAATAGGCCTCTTTCACTTTCAGAATTCAGAACTTCTAGATGGCTGGATCATCTGGAAACTCTAAGTGCACAACATAGAAAAAGGTTGAAATTTAGGAAACACTAGGGAATTTCAGACATTCCTAGAATAAATGAGTGCTTCACAGATAAGAGCAGCAGCACCTGTGGGTTTGACAAAGTTTGAAGACAGGCGGCATGAGTGTCGGCTTCCGCTAGAGGTCTCCCTCACCTGCACTTGGGTGGAGCGGGAACTTTCACGTCCACGTCACTGAGTTCTCCCTGAAGATGGGGTATTAGAACTTTGCTAAACCTGACAAGAGAGGTAGTAAAATCCTGCTGAGAGCACAGCCCACCAGTTCTGATCTAGCCTGGAGACAGGTAGAAAGACAAATGCAGGAGCCCATTTATTCATTTCTAATGTCATATGTGTTTAAAAATCATTCAACCTCCATTGAACCTGAATAAGAGAAACCCCAGCTATTTAATAACTAGAAGAGTACTCCTCAGTAGATTGAGAAAAAGCTCGAGTTTTTAAAGCTTTATGTCAGAATCTGACTGGTGTCCCTGCCTTAATGTTTCTAGATTCTTTTGGCCTTTAAAATAACAAGAGGGAAAAAAAAAAGCTAAAGCCACTAGTAAATACCTGATGTGCAAAATACAACATCTACTAGGTGGCTTTATGCTGTTAATATATACGCTCCAAACAGCTCATCTTAAAAAGGAAAACAAAGTGGCTGTCCCGTTTCTGCTGCATAAATAGAAATCAGATTTTTAGAAAAGGTTAAGAGTACTTTAAGGAAGGGAAGTTCAAAACTGCCAGCAATATTCACATAGAATATAAATTTAGCAAACTAACTTCCCAAAGCTTTTGAACGACGAGTCTCTCTTCTCAGTGTCTCCCCAAAGGAGCTATCATTTTGCTTGGTACTCAAGCTGGGAGACATACATGTGTAGTTTCAGTGTTTGCTAGAATATAATGTTTCTTCTTCAGTGTCTGTTTCATCCTGAAACTCATGACTTAGGAGGGACTTCTTGGAGCCTGTTGACATCATGCGAATTTCATCTTCATACTCATCATGATGTTGCCGGAGACGATGAAAACCATCCTTGTGTCTGTTAGACTTGATTGAACAGATGCACCAAATAATGCAAGCAGTGAGGATCAATGCTGACATGGTGGCACCTGTCCAACAAAACCACCATATGGGAGTGTTAGACTATGGATAGGAAAAAGCAGCTACTTTCAATAACACATCATTTATTTTATTTTTATTTCTTGCAATTATGAGTAATCTTTTGGGCTATGGGTATAGTTCTATGATAGATAGCAAGCAGGAATGTGGGGTTCAAATTCCTAGCACCTCCAACCCCCCCCAAACAGCCAGACTATTTATTCTTACAGAAATAGCACATGTATGGTATAATTGGGAAATACCAATGTGTAAAAATCAAAATCCAGCCTCTTTATATTTCTACTATCTCTGGGTGGTAGAAATGAAAGAGGCTGGGTTTTGATTTTAATTACTTTAGTGCTATTTTTCCAGATCTTTCTTCATGTAGGTACATGTACTTTTTCTTTTACCACAATGTCTGTTCTTTTACAACCAGATTCTCCCTCTCCCTCCCTTCACTTCCGTCTTCTTTTAAAAATATTTTATTTCTTTATTTTCAAGCAGAGAGAGATAGAAGAGAGAAGGGGGAGAGAGAGAGTGAAAGAGAAGAATGGGTACACCAGGACTTCCAGCTGCTGTAAACAAACTCCAGATACCTGTGCCACTTTGCACATCTGGATTTTATGTTGGTACTGGGGAATTGGGCTTTGCAGGCATGGGCCTTAACCACTGAGCAATCTCTCCAGCCCCCTTTCTTTTCTCTATCTTTTTCTTTCCTTCTTCCTTTCCTTTCTCTCCTCTTCTCTTTCCATCTCTTCCTCCTTCCCCTCTCTTTTCTTTCTGTCCTTCCTTACATACTTCATGCCTGCCTGCCTAACCTATCAACCTACCTTTGTGCTGCAGTTCAAACCCAAGGTCTCATACACAATAGTCAGGTACTCTATCACTGAGCTACATTACTAGTCCTTACAATCTTTTTTCAATAACTTCTTTTTCCTTTCATTAAATTTTCATTTAATCCAAAAATCTTTATTATTTATTTAGTTATTTATGTTGGTTTTGTGACACCAGATCTCAATCTGTATCTCAGGCTAGCCTGAAACTTACAATGTAGCCAGGCTGACATCCAACTTACAGTGAGCCTCCTACCTCAGCTCCTCCTTTATTTTAAATTTTTAAATAAAGTTATCAGAATGAGAGCACCAGTAATGAAAAAAAGGTAATAATAATAATCAAGGTCACAGCAACGAATGACTGGCATGAGCCAAATTTAAACCAGGTTCTATTTTAGCTAATTCACGCTAAGAACTCTTTTTTTTTTTTTTTTGGTTGCTCAAAGATAACTTTATTTTTGTTATATATAGTCTTTTTAAATTGGTATTTTTATTGTTCAAAATTAGATACATTGTATTAGTACATATTATGTTGGTATCCCCGATTCCCTCCTCCTTGTCCCCAATCCACTGAGTATCCTCTTCGGGGATCGTTCCATGGGTAGGAGGTTATGGATAGCACAAGAGGCAGCCAGGTTTCCCCACACACAAGCTAAGTACTCTTAAACACACTACAATAAACTCTATAATTGTACCATATTCCCAAGAAACCACTTTCTCTCAACTAAGGATCTCTCCCACATACACCCTGTAAGAAAACTTAGTCATTTTGCTGCAAGTCCAAGTTGCACTTAGCAATGAACCAAAGTTCATGGTGTCAAATAGGCATAATACAATGGAGTATCTATTTTTTCACATATTCCTTCCCCCTAATCTTTCAGTAACTTAAAACAATGGTACAAATTAACCCTGGGGAAAAAAGTATTATATTTCCTCTTTCCTGGATCTTGAGAAACCAAAACATAAGTCAAGGTCCTGGCAACTGATATGATCTCCATATAAAGCAATCCTTGCTCCTAACAACTCTTCATTAACAGCTGCTCCAAGCCAACTACAGCTCTAGGATCTGGCAATGCCCAGAGCTTATGTTTTGGTGGGAGACATTAAAGAGAATGCAGGTAGTGATGCACACTATGATGAAAAAAGTAAGTAGAGATAAATGATAGGGGTTCTGGTTAGTTAGGGTGGTCAGGGAAGGCCTCTCTGTGGAGGAAAATTTCAGTACAGACCTGAAAAAGTAAGGAGGAGCCACGAGAACATGTGTGAAAATAGTGGCTTAGGAAAAATGTGACTAGCTAGATGGAGGTGACTGTGGAGACTGATTTTTAACTTCAACCATTAACAATTAAAACTCCTTTACCTGATATAGTTACCACAAGCTCCCTTGGCAAACCAAATATCCGGTTGTCTGTATCAAAGACTATTACCACAGAACTGGCTGCGTCATGATGTACAAAGACCTAAAAGGATAAAATGTTAGCAGCATGTAAAAAATATACTTGAGGCGCACTGTAGCTCTGACACACTAGTTCTGAAGGGCCTTTAGAACAAACCAAGGTGATTCAGCCACCTAACCTGTACAAAATGCTATACAAATTTCTCTTCTGTTGCCAAAAGATAGAAAACAAAAAGATAATAGGATACCATAATCAAAAGGTGGGCACATTATTTATTCTCTTAGACTTTCTAACAATAATAAAAGTATTATTAAGGATAAACATTTGTATAATAATCACGTTTTGTACCTGTGAACGTTGTTGTTGGTACCCATCAGCGATGGCATTGATGTTATGGACACCTGGAGCTAACAGTACATGGAAATAACCTCCTTCTTTTGTGTATACTTTTATTCCTTCATTGAGCACAATGACTGCTTTAGAGATTGGTTTACCAGTCTTATCTTTAACAAATCCATGAACTCCTTTGTGAACCTGAAAAAAAGGTTAAAACATATAAATTTATGTTTTCATGTCAGATATATAGGCAATAGCTTAAAGCTTGATCAAAATTGAACAACACACACACACACACACACACACACACACACACACACACCCCTGTAGCCAGTCATGATGGTGCATTCTAGCTACTTGGAATGCTGAGGCAGGAAACTGAGAGTTCAAGGCTATCTTCATCAAATTAGCAAGAACTCAACTCAAACCAAACAAAAAGGGTGGGGTCTGGTGGTAGAGTGCTTACCTAGCATGCAAAAGGCCCTGAGTTCATCACCAGTACCATAAAATCAAAACCAAAACAAAACCAACCCTTCCCCACTGAACCTCACATTTGCCACTCATTCAATGATTCAGTCATAGGGCTGGAGATGAGAGAAAGAACAAGAGCCTACAGCATTAGAACCCAATTTTCAAATGCCTTGAATGGCTTCTTTCCCACACACTACACTGACTTCAGTAACTGTGATCTTCAGACTGAAGAACTTGCATCATCTCCCAAGGTTAGATAAAGCAGATTCAAGATATGTTGATGTATGGCATTATTTAGGCAACACAAAACAACATAATTCTTTCTATATGTGTTTAAGGTAAATACTATGTTTTTGTGAGGAGCAAAGACAAGATTTTGATAAAGGTTTTCATTGAACATACTTCTGTGGTAAAGCCTAGAATGCATGAAGCCCTGGGTCTGATGACCCAGCATTAGTGGAGAAAAAGCTCTCGAAACAAACTTACCTCCACCAACATACTGAGAAGAGACTTTTTATTTTCTGCCCACAAGGTAGAGAGCTGTGCTGCACTAGGAAAGTAGCAGCAGCTTGTGTATACTGTGATTTCTGGGCAATGGCCATAGGTGACACTATAATCCTGGATGTGAGTACAAAATCACATAAGGGAAAATTAATGAGTAAATGCAAGAAAGAGGCTTTGTAAACAAATGAAATACATGAAATAAAAAAAGAAAAGCTAGGTTCAAGGTCATCCTCAGCTACATATCAAGTTTGAGGCCAGCTTGCCCATTATCATAAGAATTAAACAAAATATGGAGTATACATATAATAGAATATGATTTTGTCCTAAAAGGAATGAAGAATTGATATGTACTACAAAATGGATGAAAATTATGCTAAGTGAATGAAGTCAAATACAGAAGGAGAAATACTGTGTGAGTGCATTCGTATGAAAATATTTAGCACAGGCACATTCCTAGAGACAGAACGGACTGTGGAAAGGAGGAACAGTCACTACTTAGCTGGCAAAGAATTTCAATATGGAGCAATTTCAATATGAAAAATTTTAGAAATAAATTTTGTGATGGCTGTATAACACTGTAAGTATACTTATTGCTATTACATTATATAGTTAAAATATTTAAAATGGAATACTGTTAGATTAATTTAAGGCCTAATAAGCATGCCAAGAAAGACCTTTGTTACTCTATCAGAGAAAGTACTTGGTCTTTCACTCAGGACTAAATTCCCTTTTAAGTGGGCTCTATAAAACATACCTTCATGCTGCCCAGGTGACTGTGCCATTCTGCTCCACGCATTACTCCTCCTGGAATATTCTCATCTACAAAAGCATTGCAAGACACGGATCAGTAAGAGAAGAGTTTTCTCCCCAAAAGCAGCCATAAAAAAATTAACAAAGGCTAGGAACAGTACCTACCTGACTTATTTGGGCAACTGGGCTGTCCCATGTGCATGGATGGATGGTTATTTGCATAGAGAGATGCCAAATGCTTCAGAGTCTCTTTGTTTTCCACTGTCAAGTAGAAAAATCCAAAAGTCAGTGAAGAAATCTGAAAGATTTTTGTTGTTGGTGGTGGTTTCTTGAAGTAGTGTCTTGCTCTAGTCCAGGCTGATCTGGAATTTACTATGTAGTCTCAGGCTGGCCTCGAACTCACAGCCATCCTCCTACCTCTTGTTTCCCAAGTGCTGGGATTATAGGCATGTGCCTCCACACCCAGTAATAAAAGATTTTTTTTGTTCAAGTTCAATATCACAGATACAGTCATTTTCCTCCTCTTTTACTAGATCTTGTACCCCAATGAAGTTTACTAAGGAGCTATCATAATTAACTACATTTATTTAATCCAAGTTAATCATACTTAGAAGCAAACACCTTCTTTACATTAAAAAAGTACTCATGGTAAACTTATATGACAGGCTACCATACTAAAATATAAACATTTTGGTATGTTATACCTCATTTAGAGACAATTGTAGCCCAATAATAATATTCCTGGCAAGCTATATTGAAACAACTCAAATTATCAGTATACAGTATGACCCAACTGAGACTCACCACAAGATGGAACCCTTTAGTTAAGAAGAAATCTTTAAACTGCTAATATTTGTTTACATGGTTTCCTGAGGCGGGTGCTGTGTCATATTCACTTTTATATTCCCAAACTCTATGTACATAATAAATGCTCAATAAATGATTGTGGACTACACTGAACAGATGTGACAAGATGCTAAAACTCAATGAAGCCAGGCCTCATTAGATCTGCCCTCTCTTCTCCATGTAAATATTTGAATTGTTAAGTAAAGTATGGACAATCTAAGGTTGATTATTTGCTCTTAGAGCAGATCAAATGCTCATCATTTCAAAATATTTAGAAGAGATATTACTTTGTAACTTGTAACTTCCTATCAGGCTTACAAAGTATGCATGTGCAATGACATTCTGCCATACCTGTCTGCACTGGCTTGTCATATGGGTATGTGACCAACACAGAACCACCATCTAAAGCAATAGAAAGACTGAAGTCCTGTTTTTGAATCAAGTTTTCAATGATGGCTTTAGTTTCAGGTTGTGAGGCATTATCTAAAAAAGAGAAAAGTTAAATATAAAATATTAAGTATTAAACTTATTATGAATATCTAAGAAAATATCTCTATTTGAACTCAATCAAAATGTTGACTTACAAGATTTGTAGATAACTATTTCTTTACATACCATCCCAAACAAGCAAGATGTACTCTCAAAGGAAAGTTATTCTGAGTTTCCTATACTTTGAAATAATGTGTATATATACAACAAGGACACTGAACAAGTATAAGAAAATTCTTATTTGATAAAAGGAAGAGCAATATATCCTGCTTTAAAGCGGAACTTAGGAGATGTATCTCCTTATCTTTGATTTTCAGAAAGCAAGGTGTTTTCTGTAGCATTATTTACAAGAGCAAAACACAAAATGTCCACTACCAAAATACAGTTACCTAATAACTTAGATTATTTCTAAATAGCAATGGCATAAAATACCATCAATATCCAGGGGTGGTGGCGCACGCCTTTAATCCCAGCACTTGGGAGGCAGAAGTAGGAGGATTGCCGTGAGTTCAAGGCCACCCTGAGACTACATAGTGAATTCCAGGTCAGCCTGGACTAGAGTGAGACCCTACCTCGAAAAACAACAACAACAACAAAAATCAATAAAAACAGTAAAGATCAGTAAGTACTGAAAAGATGTCAATAAGTTCAGTGAGAAATTACACAAATATGTATAGCTGATGATTCTATTTAGGTCAGAACAAGGTCCTGCAATTCAGCATAAATATATATTGTGTAAATGCACATGTATAAGGGTAGAGAAAGGCAACATGCATTTCTATACAAACTGTCAATGGAACACCCCAATATTATAAGCTGAGTTTCTCTTAAAAAAAAAAAAAAACACCTGAATTACTTTTGTGAAGATAAAGAAGGAAAGTTCACAATGTTTCCTGGATTCATGTATGCCTGAAATTCATTACCTAGATATGAAAGCCTCTACCTGAACTTATCTACAAAACAGTCTTGACCACAGTCCTAGCAAAGAGAAAAAGAACGTATTGGAATAGCCTAAATCAACCCTACTTGTGAAGTCTGTATCCAGGTCTTTTCCACGGGCATTTGTTCGCCCCGTCTTTGAGGTGCAGTCTTTTTCTTGTGCTCGTTCTCGCCCATCTGGATTTAGAGAAGGGACAATCACAATCCTAGTCCTGTCAACCAACTGAAATGGAAACAAAAATCAGTGAGTTTATTAGCTCTATGTGGAATCAATAGCTACTTTCCTGTGCCTTAAGTAGTTCTTATTTATTATAAATAGCTAATTTAAAGGGAAGAACTAAAAAATTAAAGTTTAAAATAAAATTCTCACTTGCTCCAAATAAATTTAAAAAGAATAAAGAAGCTACCAAATAACCAGCATTGCCCATGACTTCGTAGAACCATTATGTGCAGGCCAATCCAGTCTGCTCCCTGCCTTCCCATGTGAGGTTTTGCTGGTGCACAGCCATGCCCGTTCATTTACATATCCCTGTCTTGGTGCTAAAGTGACAGAGTTGAGTACTTACAGAGCCTAAAACATACTCTCTGGTCATTTGAAGAAAATGTTTCTGGATCACTGACTTAAATTAATAATAACAGTAGACTTCTGGATTAAAAAGGGAATGTATAATATGAAAATATCAATGCCTATCTGGACAATGAGACAGGAGAGCTGAAGTCAGCATGTCAAAAAAAATGAGGTTAAGCCGGGCGTGGTGGCACACGCCTTTAATCCCAGCACTGGGAGGCAGAGGTAGGAGGATCAAGTTCAAGGCCACCCTGAGACTACATAGTGAATTCCAGGTCAGCCTGGACTAGAGGGAGACCCTACCTAGAAAAACCAAAAAAAAAAAAAAAAAATGAGGTCAGTTATTTGTCTTACTATAAAGATGAGGTTGGGCTGAGTGTGGTGGGGCACACCTTTAATCCTAGCACTCGGGAGGCAGAGGCAGGAGGATGGCCATGAGTGATGCCACCCTGAGACTGCATAGTGAATGACAGGTCAGCATGGGCTAGAGCAAGACCCTACCTTGAAAACCCAAAAACATATTTCTAGTAGTTGATGCAAACTTTTCATTATCAACTTGACTGGATTTGCATACCAATGGAGAAGTTTAAATGAGGACTGAAGCCCACCCTGAACATGGTTGGCACCACTCCATGGCATGAGGTCTGAGACTAAAAAGAGAAAGAGCAGAGCACCAGCATTCCCCTCTGCTTCTGGACAGTGGAAGACCCAATGTGATCAGCCACCTCACGCTCCTCCCTGCCACAGTGAACTGTATCCCCTCACACCACAAGCCACAATGAACCTTCCTTCCTTAGAGTGCTTTTGTCAGTGACAAAGAAAGTAATCCCTGGATTATTTATTCTGCTAAAATAGTCTGAAGAGAGCTGGAGAGATGACTCAGTGTAAAGTGAAACAGCTGGGTATGCTGAGCAAGTCTGTAAGCCAGTCCTGTCAGCAAGCAAAGACCCAAGAATCACTGGGAGGAGCTTGCGAAAAAACAGCAAGCTCTTGAGGACTCCAGCTAAGGAAGAATGGGTGGAAAGCAATGGAGGCAACACCCAATGTTCTCCTCCAGCCACTACAGGAAACACATGGGCTGCCACAAGGGCACATACACTTGCATACAACATATCATACACACATCATATATACACATGCACATACAAGCAAAGGCAAAAAAGACTGTAAAGAGTGAAAATATTTGAGACCCTTTCTGAAATCCCTTCTTTCAGGGACATTTTCTTCTATGACCTCACATTTCACCACAGACCTACTCAACAGAATTTCTAGTGATAGGGATCTCTGGGCACTTCTGAACTTGAAACAAACTGGAATCTCATCTTTTAAATGAGCGCATCTTTTAAGTTCAAAAAGCCCAGTTAAACCAGAAGGGCAAATTCTTACAGATTAAAATAAAGAGTTTTGCAATTCCTGTTTACTGTTTTACCTACCTACAATATAGTCTCTAATTGCCATAGGACCACTTGGACTCACATCTAGCTAAATATAAGAACCTGCCTAACATGAAGACAACCCTGGGCTTGATCCCCAGAACTAAACAGAGAGAGAGAGAGAGAGAGAGAGAGAGAGAGAGAGAGAGAGAGAGAGAGAGAGAGAGAGAGAGAGAGAGAGAGAGGTGTCACATGCCTAGTCCCAAATGACAGGGAGAAGGGTGTAAGTTTGAGGCTAGCAAGTTTAATTCCAGCCTTAGCTACACAGTAAGACCCTGTCACAAACAAATCTAAATTTTTCTGTGGGGAGCCTACAAAGCTGACGATTTCATAAATGTATTTTGATCCTATCTGCCTATTCTTACACCCTCTTATCTCACTGTCATTAAAACCCTTTTGTCTAAGGAGTTTTCAAAGAACTATTGATGAAATACAGACATCGGTAATTTGTCAAAAGCCTCCCAGATTTTTCTAAAGTGTAGCCAAGGTTGAAAACCAAGTTTTACATACTGTCCCATTTTAAAAAGAACCAAACAAGTCTTCAAAGATACTTGTTGCAATTTATAAGAAGTTGTCAAAAGAATTTGCTTTGCTGAAGATGATAACTTTTGATTAAGTTGATTTAAGTTCATTTCATCTAGTCAAGTAATTCCTTTCTGATTTTAAACGTGATACCCATTCTTTCCAAAATCTTTTTGTGAAGAGGAATATGGTATAACAAAACTTCCTAAATTTTAATGAGATATACTTGGGTTTGTTTATTTATTTAAAAATCTGGGGCACTGGGGAGATGGCCCAGTGGATAAAATACTTGCCACTGAAGTCTGAGTACAGGAGCTCAATCCCAGACACCATGTAAAAAGCCAGAAGCTGTGCAGGTTTCTATTGACAGTGCAATGGAAGGTGAAGACAGGAGAAGTTCATGGAAGCTCAGAAGCTTAAATCATAGCAGTCAACAATAACGACAGCGAGGGTGAGAGACGCCCCACTTTAAAGAAGGAGGGGCCGAGACAGACCCCCAAAGTTGTCCTCTGACTTCCACATATAAGCGTGTGTACACACCCACCCACACACCACCACACACATCACAATACAATAATACAATAAAAGTCAAATAGAAAAATTATGGAGTAAATTTTTCTAATAGATTTTTTTTTTTTTTTTAAAGATAAAAGAACTTGGGCTGGGGAGACGGCTCAGCAGCTAAGGTGCTTTCTGGCAAGACCTGATAGGGCCATGTGGGACCTCCTGCCACTGCAAAGGAATTCCAGCCACAATTCCTTTGCAGTGGCAGGAGGCCCTGGTACACACATTCATTCATTCATTTATTCATTCATTTTTTCTTTCTCTCTGTTTGCATTCAAACAAATCTTTTTTAAAAAGTAAAAAGAACCCAAAATATAGACTCTATATGAGTTTAAGTTTGCTTTACTAATCACTGGCTATGAGATGTCCTAGAAACTAATAAATATCTGTATCTCAGTTTCCACATGTATAAAATGGAGAGAACCATTCATACAAGGTTGAGAATTAAATTAATCATGTATGCAGAGTTCTAGGTAAAGTATCTGGTACATTGCACATATTCAACAAATATTAGTTCTTTTCCCCTTTCCTAAATTCAAAATTCATAGTGCTAATTACTGAATGTTCTTTACTGCCTTTCCTGAAGACAACACAGAAGTAGGCTGCTTAATCACACATGACTAAGCCCCAAATCAAGGTTGTTTCCTGCAGCAACAGATGGTCAAAGCAGATAATGCTATTGTCAGTTTGGTTAAATTCTTGGCAGCCAAGATGCCCAACAGTTTTTTTTATGCATTAAATGAAAATAAGCAATTATGTCTTTCACTACATTTGTCAATATAGTGGTTCAGTTATATATAACTGAGAACAGAAGTCCCTCAAGTTAGAATGTACAGAACTATGAGATAAGATTAGAAGGGGACTTCAGCTTAAATAAAGCAATGTAAGATTAAAGGAAACCTTCAGTATTTTTTTTGCTTCTTAATATTTACAAATAATAGACCCTATAGAACAATGAATATATATATGTACACACACATAGATACACAAAGATAGCTGATTTTTTGACATGTATGTGCATCAGGATGTGTGGTATGTGCATGTGTGTGAAGACGCATGACTGTGTGAAAGGACTAGAGAACTCTGGGTGCCTTTCTCTACTGCTTATCTATGTAATCTCTTACATGCTTATCCATGTAATTCCTTGAGAGGAATTCTCTCACTCCCTTTCAGAGCTATCATTTTCAATCAACAAGTACCAGTGATTCTCAGGTCTCCACCCCTCACAGGATTAGGGTTATAGACATGCATAGACAAGCACCCCCCCCCTTTATTTTTTGTTTTGAGGTAGGGTTTCATTCTTGCCCAGAATGACCTGCAATTCACTATGGAGTCTCAGGATGGCCTCAAACTATGGGACTCCTCCTACCTCTGCCTCCAGAGTGTTGGGATTTAAGGGGAGTGCCACCATGCCTGGCTTCACACCCAGTTTTTACATGAGTGCTGGCGAATTGAACCCAGGGAATCTCAGGCCCTCTCATACCCTCATGCTTGTGGGGCAAGTGCTCTTACCCACTGTGCCATCTCCCCAGCTCCAAGATAGTTCCTTTTTAAAGTAACATTTACAGGGCTGGAGGGATGGCTCAGCGATTATGGCTCTTGCCTCCAGAGCCTAAGGACTCAGGTTCAATTCCCTGTAAGCCAGATGCACAAAGTGGCACATGTATCTCCAGTTTGTTTGCAGTAGCTAGAGGTCCTAGCATGCAAATACTCTGTCTGGATTTCTCTTACAAATAAATAAAATATTAATTAAAAAGTAACACACTGTACTGAAAGTGCTTCTCTGTAAAATCTAGTAAGAAATTTTAAAAAATGGTTCCTCAATGTCAATATGTCACTAAGCCTTTTCACCATTTAAAGCATGTAAATAAAGCCATTTTCTTACTTGGGTGACAACTGGATTCTTTTTATAGTTCAGGCAGAGAAATTCTGCCAGAGCCAAAAGCAGTTCAGTTCCAACTGGAGCATTTCCATGGATACCAGCAACAAAACGAATCTTTGGTTCTTCTGGTTCAGATACGTTGGGCTTATTGGAGATTTCAAGGGACCAAATTTGGCGATATTCAGCACTCTGTCCCAAACTTTCAAAAGCAAGAAACAAAGTCAACAAGTAATTAGGCATGCTGTTACACTTAACTTATGGACTTTAAAAATAAAAACGAAGTGAAGAAAATAGAGTTAAAAAAAAAGACTTTAAAGTCTTTTAAAAAAAATGAATGAATCATTATGTCAGAAAATCTTAAGAAAACAAATTTACCTTAACCAAAAAAGTCAAATAGATGTTCAATATTATCAGATCTAGAAAAGATTATTAAGTCCAACATTACTCCAGATTTACTCCTTCTCATACCATCTGACTTTCCTTGTATCATCTGCTTTCAACACTGAGTCACTTAAATTTTTATTATGGAAATGTTTAATATAGGTGAATACAGAGAATCTCTTTTAAAATCTAAATTGATCTATGTGAGTAGCATACTTTATGCTCACTATAAATGTAACACCAGTTTGATAGTAAAAAAAAATCAATGAAAACAAAAGAATGGTCAAATATCTGCTTGCACAAGAGCTCTGAACTTAAGGCCAGCTTTCATTTGTAAGAGAGGTTTGATAAA
>PVHP010028273.1:0-23313 GCA_004024765.1 Zapus hudsonius | reverse complement strand
ATATATATATATATATATATATATATATATATATATATATATATATATATATATATATATATATATATATATATATATATATATATATATATACAAGCAGAGAGATAGGAGAGAGAGAGAGAGAGAGAGAGAGAGAGAGAGAGAGAGGTGAGGTGTGTGCCAAGGCCTCTATGTTCTGCAAATGAACTCAAGATACATGCTTCACTGTACATCTGGCTTTACTTGGTTCTTCAAGCTTTGCTGGCAAGTGTTTTAACCCTCTTAGCCATCTCTCCAAAATCCCAAAGTGTTTTTTTGTTTTTGTTTTTGTTTTTGTGGTTGCTTGTTTATTTAATTTTAACTTTGCATTTACATTCTGTAGGTGAAGTCAAGTGGGCCTACAGAGCATGCTCAGAAGGGAGAATCCCCTGGTACCTGCACATTAACACTGAGGTCTCAGAACCTCTGTCAAGCCCTGTCCTCAGCTTCATGGGTGTTTGCAATCTCAGAGGACCCCCAAGGGCAGGTGCAGGGAGGGTCCTGACCTTGTTGCATGGCCCAGCCAGGGACCAGTACACTAACAAACCCAGCTCTCTTCCCAGGATGAAGCTAGGTGTTGGGTTAGGAGAGGTTGTCATCACCTGGAGGTCACCTGCCTCACCTGGGCCTCCAGGAGACAATCTGCCCTTCAAGGACCACATCAATCAACTGCACTTGGCCATCTAAGTTAGTCCTCTTTATGGAACCAATAATGGTACCATCAGCTAATTTCCTAATTTTAATGATAGCTGCACTTACAAATGTATCAAATTTAAAAGCCGGAGCTATTTAAAAATGTAAATAACAATAAATACAAATAGCCATATATATTTTTCATTTTTTTCTCCATTTCATGTTTTAGCTCAAAGTTCTCATCCTGTGACCCCACCCCACCTTATTTAAATACGTTCATAATTTCTTACTTCTCCAAAGATTGGAACTTTAAAGGAAAAAGACAGTTACTGTATGGTAATTTTTAATGCTCAAAAAGTAAGTAAATAAAAATAAAGATTGCTGAATTAATAAAAAAAAAAGTAGGACTGAAGAGATGCCTTAGTAGTTAAGGCGTTTGCCTGCAATTCAGAAGGACCAGAGTTCAATTCCCCAGAGCCATGTAAAGCCAGAAACACAGGAGCTCACATGTGTCTGTAGTTCATTTACAGTGGCTTGAGGCCCTGGTACACCCATTCTCTCTCTCTCTCTCTCTCTCTCTCTCTCTCTCTCTCTCTCTCTCTCTCTCTCTCTCTTTCTCTCTCTCTCTCTCTCTCTCTCTTCTCTCTCGTCAAATAAATAAAATAAATAAATAAAGTAATAGACAACTGTTCTTGGAACCCAGGGAGGTATAGCAAGATCCATTGTTTCTTACTGTTAACCTTATATATCAAGTTACATTTCAATTTTATTTTATGAAAAAAGAATAAATGTTTTGTTTTCTGGTGCAAAATTTGATTTAAGATGGTGTATGCTCTTCTTCCTAGCAACAATAGGAATGGTGAGAAGATTTGAGCCCCAGTACGTGGAGGGTTTCTGTACACATTTCCTGAATTGGCACTTTTCATTAGCCTTTTCGGACTATCATAACACCTTATTTTTATACAACAGAAAAAATTAACATTAGTTCTCCCCCTGGATATATAAGTAAAAAGAAAAGCTTAGGATGGATGCCACTTAACCTATCATTTTTCAAGAAAAATGTTATTTTTTGTGAGTTTTTTTACCTTCAGAATATATCTTAACTTTATGTTAAAATGTAATAGGAAGAGCAAACTAAAAAATTATTATTCTTTTTTTACTATAATACTAACATAGTCACATGGCCAAAATGAATGTTATCAATGGAATGTTAGGAATCACAATCATTTTGGCCATGTGATTATGTTAGTAGTGTAATAATAAAATAGTAATAATAATAATAATAATAATAATACACAAAGGGGGAAGAAAAAGAAAGAAAAACTGGCTCCCTCTGGTGCAGTTCATAGGCCCCTAACCGATGGACAGATCCTGTCTGTGCACCGAGGAAGGATCCTGAGGGAAACGGGGACACAGTCACAAGATTTGCTCATACAATGTATATAATTATTCATAATAAAACATTTTAAAAATAAAAACATCTTCAGACTGAAGAACTGCTTTAAATATCACTGGTGTTAATTTATAATAACATATGAGACAATAACTTCAACATTCTCATTCACAGATTTCAACATGTTACATTTTAGCAGAGGAGGCGATCAAATCTTTAGACCTCATAAGAACATGACCCCTCACTGAATTTCTGTGAGCAAATAATTCAAGCAATCACTCATTACTTCGATTCGACTCTGTCTATACCATATACATTCATTTGAAGGATTTCTAAACCTTCATTTATGACTCAGTTGGACCAAATGCAAGCTAGCAATCTAGTGTAAAAACCTCATTTTCATTAAGCCCTGGGAAGAAGGGGCATTTCCATAAAACTTAAAACAGAAAATGTGGCTGGAAGCCAGTCACTGCGCTGTACTAGTCCAAGCTGGGAAATAGATGTGGAGTTTCTGGTAACAGATTCGCATGCAGGGAATGATCCAATTAATCTGTGTTCGGTCAGAAATGAGTCAAGTATTTACAAGCATCAGCTGGGGGGCAGCCACTAATACCCGCGCAGGCTTCAAATACCCAGGTGTCGGGTCAGTAGTTTAAAACAGCTTTGTCGTTGGCAAACTGGAGCCCAGCAAGGTCCAGGGTAAAAAGTTCACCAACCTTATAATTCACTGGAGCAAAGGGAAGCGAAAATTTCTACAGAAAGAAAGCATGAGGACTCTAACCATCGATTTCAATCTTCTGATGTTTTTCAATTGCTTGTTAATTTTGGAAAAAATAAATTTTTATTTTAACATTTTTTTTTATTTTCTCTTTTTCTTTCGTATACTTTCTCTCTCCACCCGCACCTCTATTTTGTGGCAGAAATGATGTCATAAAATCATTGCCACATGCATGTTCATGGTTTTTTTTTCCAAAGGCATACATCATAAATAAACTCTGCAAAATGCTTCCTATAGAAAACTAATTTATAATTTTGAGCTCGTGCTTTACAAAGAATCCTTTCACTTCTTCGGTCATTTATTCCTTTTCGATCTAATTCATGGCCTCATTTAGAGAATTCACAAATTTATACTTTAGGATGTGAGCCACGTGCATTTTTTATCGCTGTGAATACATGCATTTATAAACTTAATGGTTCAATATGTACATTACATATGAACTAACCATTCTCTTTCATGCCTGGATATTTTAATTTCTATTGCTTTTCCCAATTCTTCAAGTTATTATTCAATAATGACAGGAACTATTTAGGGAGAATTTGGGGAGGAAAAACACGATGTAATGCAACTTAAAATGTTTGACACAATTTCAATGTCTCCTTTTTTTGTGGGCAACTCTAAAACACAATAAAAATAACCATGAGTTAAAAATTGTGAGAACCTTAAGGTCTGAAGCTTCATAGGATTTGTGGAAAGGAAATGAAGGGATTAATCTACTTGTTCAACCATCCTTTCAGACTGCCTTCAAATCTCAAAGGAGAGCAACATTGAAAATGCTGTGTGAGGAATAAAGGCATATCTAATTCTACTATATGAAAGCAAGTTGTTGTTAAGGATATTACATTAGTATAATTTATTAATGTAGCATTTTCCATGTGGCTCTAATCTTGGATTCTAGAGGGAGGCAAGCACCTCAAATTGTCTGTATTATTCTTCAAAATTATAATACATTTTCATAAGGTTTCATTGCAGTCGATTTAAGCATCAACTACAAATTGTATTACCAAGGCCAAAGTATGAAAGTCCTGTTGAATTGCTTGTGTAATTATTTGCTTTCTTTAGAAAGCCACAGGAATGTAATAAAGCCCATATGAATCAGACTAAGGTAATTACAATCATAATATTTTATTTTGTTATTTTTAACCTTAGTGGAAACATAAAACCTTGCACTCTCTTTTATGAAAGCTGGTCCCACAGAAAGACTGGTGGCCGGCACACGACGTATTGCTATTAGCAAAAGGAAATACCGATGACATCACTTAGTCATTACAGGAGATAAATTCACCTATTAGAGAACAATACTCACAGTGTGTGACATTTGCACTAACTTGGCAGGTTGAATATGCTGTGCAGGGTAATTTTTGGATAAATACACTCTATTTAAAATCTTTGAGCTGGGCATGCTGTATGTGCCTTTAACCCCAGCATTTGGGAGGCAGAGGTAGGAGGATCACTGTGAGTTCAAAGCTGCCTTGAGACTAATTCCAGTTCAGGTTGGGCTAGAGTGAGAGCCTACCTCATAAAAAAAAATCTTTGAGACTCTCATTTCTTGTTAAATAAATATGATATGTTAAATGTTTAATGAATACCTCGCATTTCACTACATTATTTATTTTTATAGCTTAATAAATAGTTGAATGAAAAGAAATACATTATTTTTAATGAAAGCGCACTATCAGTAGTAAAAAATATATACAAAGCATAAAACATATACAGATTAATGTGTCCTGTGTGGATGGATAATGCTGTTACCAGAGATATAGAAAAATCCTTCTGGCAGGAATGGTAGGCTTTGTAGCTAGTTGTTTATCAGGGAGGTCTTTTATGACCTCCAAACAATAAAGGCTATCACCAACGTACTATGGTAAGACCCTATTGCTGAACACACCACATGAAAGAATAATTAAAAAATTATTTCCCCAAAATTTTAGACGTCTGTATGTTGACCAATGGAAAACATTTGTCTAAAGGATAATCTTATCTGTCTCACTCAGTAATAAGTACCATCTTCTCACTACATTTCTAACTCAAGAAAGAATAACAGGTAGACGCCCTCCCACCCCAATTAACTACTACTAGAATTTGGCCTATGGGATGAGGCTACACAGGTAATTCTATTAGGCAGTCTCTCAAGTGTCATGAGAAACTAGATAAAGCACAGCTCCTAAATAATAGCATCTTGCTCTCAGGTCAGATTCAAAGCTTGGCTTTCCAAAACTATCTGTGTGACTCCCCATAAATTGTGCATCTTCATTTTGTTCACCTGTTACAGGTGGAGCAAATAGAATCTATTTTCACAAAGCAGATGCATGTGAAAATTAAACACAGTGATATGCATGCAAATAGCAGGTGTCCAGGGCTTTCTTGATAGGTGTTAAATATTTTCATTATGAATGTTTTTCAATGAATGATTCTATAAATGTTTATGGTTAGGTTATTACAGAAATTATGATTATTATTACTTTTTACTGATTTTAAGATATATTTGACTGAACTAAGTAAAATAAAATGCAACCCTAAGTCACATCTGGAAATGCATATCTGGCAGGCTGAGCATTCCTATGAATACCAGATGTTGAAATATACACATCAAAACACATTCTTTTTCTGCTTGTGATTGACCACTACACTGAGTAATATTAATTAGTTAGAAAGCTAGCATTTGACATTGTGAAAAATATGCCTTTTAACATATAGATGCATCTAACACAAACTGGCAAAGCTAGTGTTAGAAATCTATGATTCGAACAGTACTTTGTCACAAAATGTAAAACACACACACACACACACCTAAATAACATAGTTTTAAAATTCACCATATAATTTTACATTCTTACCACAGAACTATTTGGGATTCAAATCAACTGAAATAAAAGATTGCGTACAATCATAGTTTGGTATTCTTTGTGGCCGAATGGGCAATTTTCACATCACAGGAAAATTTCAAAACTTCACAAATAGTTTTATTTTTATTATAAATTTCTTTGGATCTTATTATAAACATATAAACATATAGCTGACCCAGGAAGCTCATATGCCATGTAGTTAAGATATATTATCTTATCTCTCTCTCTCTCTCTCTCTCTATATATATATATATATAGCTCTATCTATCTATCTATCTATCTATCTATCTATCTATCTATCTATCTATCTATCTATCTATCTATCTATAGAGAGTAAACTGCACATGTTTTCTCCAATGACAACCAAGTTTGAGTTCCTGCTACACATTGAAAAGTATGTCAAAGCCTAAGAAATTCATAGTTCCTTCCCTACCATGATCATTTATTGATATAGCCTGATGGTAATGTTAAAACCCAGAATTAGATATTTATCCTCCACACTGAGAAATCAACCATATTCCCAAAGAATCTAAGTATCAAAATTTTATACAGCATCCTCTCTTATTACACTTACACTTGTTGATATGGTTCTTGAAGAGAAGAATGGCTATTCCATTAGATAGTTTTACAAATAGCTTTTTCAGACACCAGAAATAAAGACAGTATTGATTTTGATGAAACTACTTATTCTATAAAGATATTTGGTTTTTCTTCAGAGCACTGTTTAAAAATTGTATTAAATGCTTCTCCCGCTTATTAGCAGTCAGATTTATCTGAGATATCCTCCAAAATAATAATATTTAAACCAGGTGAAAGAAATATCAAATGCATTTTCCCATGGTTTTCTGGGTAATTGATTTTAAGTTCAATAGAATACGTTCTTATAGACCATAGATGTATCCTCTATTTTTTCAGACCAAAACTTAAGCTGTAGTAGAGGACAACAAAGGAGCTACTCCCTTCATAGAACTAAGAGGAACAAAGTTTCAGAATTATGTGCTCTGCAAGGAAAAAGATCTTTTTTTTTTTTTTCATTAAGCTGTTTTCTTTCTGCAGAACATGCCTTCCTAGTCTCCAGGAAGGTCTTTTCTGAATCCATCAGGTGAAGTTTAATATCTTTACTTATATAATACTTATGTTTTCTTTATTATTCTAATTTTCTCAAAATATTTTTTATTTCAGCAAAGTTATTTCAGGTGCAATTAAACATTAATTAGTAATATTATTTAAGAAATGTGGACCTCTGCCAATGGTCCATAAACACCCAATACCAGAAATTGTTAAATATTATACATTAAGTATTAGTTCAGGTTTGTCACTGTAGCTGCTATGCACTGAATGGAGTTCCCTCAGAATTCCCAGGTTAACTTCTAATCCCTACTGTGATTGTCAGTGTGGATGGAGCTCCTGAGGAAGTAATTCAGATTCAATGAAGTCACTGTGTTTACAAGCAAAAGTCCCCTTCTTCTGGATACTATTACCTCCTCAATACTAAAGACCCTCAGATACCTGTTAGGTGCCCTACCTTTCAGTTCAGTTATGACCCTGTCTAACCTGGAGTTAGAGCACAGACCCCTCAGGTTAAAGGCTCAAATCTCACTAGACTATCCCCTCCCCCAAATCCAGATACCAGCCACAGGTCCAGGCTTCACCTGGGTTTCTGACACATCCCCAATAATTGAGAGGCCTCCCCCCCTTCCTGAGGCTTAATAATGTTAAATGGGTGACAAAACACAAACTTTTTGGTGGCACAACCTTTAATCCCAACATTTGGGAGTCAGAGGTAGGAGGATTGCTATGAGTTTGAGGACAGCCTGAGAGTACATAGTGAAGTCCAGGTCAGCCTGGGATAGAGCAAGAACCTATTACCCCCCCCCCCAAAAAAAAAAAAAAGAAAGTAGGTAAAGTAAGAAAGGAAGGAAGGAAGAAAGAAAGAAAGAAAGAAAGAAAGAAAGAAAGAAAGAAAGAAAGAAAGAAAGAAAGAAAGAAAGAAAGAAAGACCCCCAAGGAAAAAACACTTCACTAAGCAGAACACTCATTTATTTAAAAACAAACAAAAACCAGAACTGTCAACAAATAGGATGAAGGATTGCCATAGGTCAAGGCCACAGAGAACAGAGATGCAACTCTTTCTCAGGTGACAAAGCCTGCGAGCATTGACATGTATGAACCACACTAGAAGTTCTCCAGGCTCTGGTCTGTGGATTCTAAGATTTTTAAAAATTGTATCATATAAATATATATTCTTTTCTCCCCTAGTCATAGCTCCATCACCCTGTGGCTCCTGTCACTGTCACTGTGGGGTCATGAAGGCCTCAGTCAGTCCTCATGGGGTGGGGGAAGGCGAGCTTCAGGGTTTTCCTATTCACTCTGTGGCTCTTACAATCTTTCTGCCTCTTAGGAGAATTATATTATGTAGGCATGATGGGTAAATTGCTGGCAACTGGTGGATAGGTCAGTCTCTAAGGAGTCTCCCTGTTGGTGAGAGGAGATGGGATGGATGCCCCTTCCTTACTCCCAACCTTGGTTCTCCTGACACGCAGTCCAGATGAGCAGGGTGCACAGGAGCCCCCAGCCTCCAGGCATCTCAGACACTGAACAAAGGTCACATATACACTTATCACTTCAGAGACTGCAAGCATGTTTGGAGCCATGGCAGGAAACTCAGAGAGAGTTCAAATATATATTTCTTTGTGTGTCACAAGGGTGAAGCTCTTATTGGGTTCTTATATGAAATGACACCAGGGAGCTCTCTCAGCTCTTGTACACACATGGAATAATGGTCATGTGGACAGAGGAGAAAAAAAAAAAAACTGCTTCACTCGAGCCAGAAAGAAAATCCTCACCAAGAAATAAGTCAATTGATAACATGTTCTGGAATTTCTAACCTCCCGAAGTATGAAAAAAAAATGTCTTCATTGTTGTTCTTTAAGCCACTGAGAAATATTTTGTTGTGGTGGTCCAAACTGATTGATACTATAGGTAACTAAAAAAAATTAAGTCATCAAATAAATGAATGAATAAGAAGGATGGAAAGAATCCCATTTCTGTTTTATTCGGAATTTTACTTTGTTTGTTCTTGAATTTTTTTATACAAGATCTCATTACAGCCCAATTGGCCCTGAGCTCTCACTGTAGTTGGTCTGCTCTTGAACTCTGGCCTGGCTCTGAATTTCTGTTTTGATTAAAGGCTCTGAATTATTATTTTTTTAATTAGAAAGAACAGCATGTAATGTAACTCCCTGGCATTTTCAACCCTTATTCATTCTGCTACAGAGAAGAGGTGACTTGTTCAATAAATGGGTTTAAGGTCGAAACAGGGAAAACATCAACCTCCCTTCTTTCTTTTCTCCACATCTTCAAAGCAGATATGAGTTGCAATAGTAACACAAGTTCTTGTGAACTGTTCCATCCTGTACATCTGAGTAGTGTGACCTTACCTGGGGTGACAGGTGTGCATATGAGGATGCTTGAAACTTAATTCCAGGATATGACACTAGGTAGGTAGTGTCTTCAATACTGAAAATGTCCCAATGTTCAATCTCAGCACACCTGGTGCCCAGCTAGTGGAGGGAGTAACAATTAGAAGCGGCATGCCTGGAGGGAGGAGGTCCAAGGGTCTTCACTTTGCAGGTAATACCTGGCACCTCACTCCTTTCTTTCTCTCTGCTTCCTCTCTACCTTGAATTGAGTGACATCTCTCATACACTCCCACCCTGTGACCTGCTTGTACCAAAAGCCTAGAATGCACAGAGCCATGGTCCCCATAGGCTATAAATTAAAGCCTTTGAAACCATGCTACAGAGTGAATAGATAATTTCTCCATTTAAGTTGAAAAATCTGACTAATAAAAGGCCATTCTACCCATCTGTGTAAATACATTCTCCAACTAATTCATCAACATGCCCAATCTTTGCTTATTGATCAACGTGATTACAACTCATATGTAGGAAGGAGGTACTATATACTGAAAACCTATAAATAATATTCTATTTAACATAATGAATACCTATACATAGTTTTATAAATATTCTGAAATGGAGTGGATCATCAAACACACAGATCTTTGCGAGAAAACAGTAATTTTTAATTTTTTTAAAAAATGACACATAGGTAACATTTAAGAAATAATTTTTCTCATGCAAGAAGTAAACTCTAAAAACTACACATAAGCAAATAACAAAAACTTCACATGAAAAATATAAGAACTGTAAAACACTGAAAAATCTAATAGAATGTTATTTGGTAAACTAATCCAGATTAATCTCTCCGACCAAGAATTTCATCTGTCACATTGCTTGATTTTGCTTGTCTCTGGAGTTAAGAACATTTTTTTTCACATTCTGTAATGTTGAAGAAGTCAAAGAAGAAGTAAGTGTATGATGTCAAAATTCTATGAACTGCAAAACTGAAATCTTTTAAAGTCAGATATTTCCATTCCTTTTGACCATGGCTGTGTTCAAAAGTCATTCCTAGGTGACCCTTTAATGAAAATCTTTCAAAAGATGGAAGGACTGTAAAATAACATTACAGTCCAGGTATTGATCAAGCCTACATATTCATAGTGTAATATTGAATCCATATTATATCAAAAGATTATACACTGTGGCATTTTGAAATATACCAGGAAGGGGATGTCATGTTTCATAAACATAACTACCTCAGAGGGCCTGATTTCCAATGAATTTGATCCCTTGAAGCCATGTAAACAGGAGGGCATGGGCATTGATACCAGTTACCCCCATCTTGTAGGGAGCCAAGACTGGAGAATTGCTGGAGCTCACTGGTCGGACAGACTGACCAACAATAGCTCTAGTTTCAAGAAGAGAACCCATCTCTAGGAAATACATTCACTTTCTTCTCTGGCTTCCACATGCATGTATCTGAGGCATGTACACACACAAATACATACATACATACATACATACATACATACATACATACATACATACACACACACCTCAAAGACAACATGCCACACATTTAACACACATATATAAATTTGTCTGATTAATATCTCCTATATTTAAAGTTGAAAATACAGCAAGATTATCTTTTTTACTTATGTTCAACAAAATGTCACCAGGCAATATGATTTTTGAAAGATAAACTGGGCTTATGACAGGTTTGGCCAAATTAAACACTGATAGTCACTTAGGAAAGGTTATTGCAACACATAAAGAATTCCTGATCTGCACTGGTCTCTTGAGTTTCTGTAGCACAAACACTGCTCAATCATACTGGCATGTGTGTTTAAATGTATGAAACATTTGTTTTCCAGAACACAGTAAGAATCTCGTTTTTTAGCAAAAATGAGACAAAATACAACACAAAGGGTTAGTGGTTCTCCCCACCCTTGACAAATACGTATTCTCTGAAATTAAATATTACGCAACATCTTTTGTCTACAATGAAAAAAGACTCCAATTATCTTACAGATCAACATGCACACATTTAAAACTCAATACACCTTGAATCACACTTTCTCATTTCTTGAGTAGGATGATTGTATATTGATAAAAAACTCAATGAAAGTGAAACTTTAAAATGCTATCATAACCCTAATATTCATAATGAAAGAGGACAGCAAGCATCCAGTATTATCATTCTATCACATTTTAAAATGTGTGAAAAACAAAGGAAACAATAACAAAAACAGAAAACTCCTCCTTCCTTATGAACAAGGCATAAAAGTCAGAATCATCAGTTGTTTCTATAAATGAAACTAAGTATACAAATAGGATAAATTTTACAAATTTCAAAAGGGACTAGAAGACTAAACCCTTAAAATCTAGCAAAAATAGCACATCCTCAGGAGAATTATACAGACGGTCCAGTGTGCCCCATAAACACATGACATGCCATTAAGCAAATATAACTCAGGACAAGGGACCTGCTCTGTTTCTCCCCCCCTGCCTTCATCTCTTTGGTCACTTTAGATGCACATATGGAGGGTTTTGTTTCATTTCTGGTTTACTTTCTTTTAATCAAAGACCCTCACTGTAATGCCTTCACACAGGGCTCAGTGTTGTGGTTACCATGGAAACCATATTTCTGAATGTCCTAACTTGTGTGATTAAAATTTAACACAAAGTAACATTGATAGTCTCGGCCATTTCCACGACCACCAATATCCAATTCTAATTAGCAGCACAATGACGGGTTTGGAAGGGACAGAGAAGGCAGCCTGGGCTTCACATTACACTTATTCACAGGGCTGCTCAGAAACAATCTATAGTGAGGATTCTCTCCCACTAAATGCTGAGCTTAAACAGGGGGGATTATTTCTAGTTGACTGTCTTGTCACCCCTAGAAAAGAGATCATACTGTTTCCTTCCATTTATATACTGGAGGAGTTTATATTTTTCACTTTTAATTTGATGTTTATTTCACATGGCTTTTAAAATGAAACAAAATCCTTCTTTAACTCATCTGGAATATTCAGGTAATAAAGGAACCACTTTTATTGCCCCAAATGCATTTAGAGTGATTATATTCTCTTTATTACAATGATTACACTGCAGTCTTAAAACACGGATCTGGACCAGGCTCCACGTCTGTCACTAATGTTCATAAATTCAACGACATCATTTCCCTGTCCATCTCTGAGCCTTTCAAACACCTGTTAAGAGCTGATCAACTCTTAGTATCCAGTCAAGGGGATAAATGCTCTCGGCCGATTACCCTGATCTGTTTCAGCATGGCAGACTGGCAGTTTTCAGCAATTCCTTTGCATTGAGAACCATCAATGCTGAAGTGACAGTTCACCTTGCTGCTTACTGAAATCTTTTTCTCCACTTTTATTTAGAAAACAAAGTAACTGTGTATCTACAAAGTAAATCATATCTACAAAATAAATCTAGAGGAAAAAAAAAGACTGGTAGGAATGCAGGGAAAGAGAGGCTTATTATGATCAGGATTCCTTATATATACTTATTAAGATAAAACATGACAGTAAAGAATGATTTCAAAAGGCCTAATTCACAGCTGTCTGGGAACAAAGATAAGTCAAACACACCATGCCGCATCCGACGTAGATTAAAATGACACTCCAACCTTCCACTTTCACGGAGCCAATATCACTAGGAAGCCTGATACATATTTTCTTATACAATTAAAAAAACACCCAGTTTTGGATGATTTAGGACATATCAAGGGAAATGAAATATTTCCTTTTTCTTTAAATAGAATATTTCATTAGCATGTGCTAAACATGAACATGCAAAAGGCAAAGGTTTTAACTCTAAATGGTTTCAAATTTTTACTTATAAGGCAGGCCTGATGTGCACCATCACTCAGGAGGCTGAAGTAGGAGAATTTTCATGAGTTTGAAGCCAGCCTGGGCCAGAGTGAGAATGTGACACAATAAGGTGCACACACACACAGGCACACGCGCCCGAGCACACACACACACACACACACACACACACACACACACACACACACACACACAAAGTTCGCTCTCTGCTTTAGCTAAAGAGGAAAGAATTTTGACATTGCCTGATAGATACACATAGGACAAAGCATGCAAGTTAAAAGAACAGACTCTAGATAAGATATTTCACAACAAATCCCTCCTACCCACTGTGGGATAATTAGGGTCTATGTCAGTCTCTGGGTGGAGGGGGGAGCTATGCCTCAGATAGTTCTATGCAACTTCACAACCCATCAGCCAACTCTTCTGAAATAGTCCCTGAGCCTCAGTGGGGGAGTTAGTAGACTGCTGTTATTGTTAAATTCTCTGTAACCTCTGTATTTCTACTATAATGTGTTCAATTCAAGAGCATGTTTGGTGCTATTTCCCTGGAGGTGGTTGTCAGGCTAGCACTGGGAGCAGCATTCATTTTTCACTGCAGTTTCATCTGGACCCTGGTGAATGTGGTAAGGTGCCACATCTCCTGGTGGGCAGTGCTCTGTCTTTTCTTGTGGAAATGATGAATGGTTACAAATCCACCATCTTGACCAGAGGTCTATGAAATACTCTGATCAGTTTGTTAAATGCATCCTTAGCTCCTTACTATTCATCTAATATTACCAGTACCCTAAAATCACCAAATGCATTTTCAACAGAGAGAATATTATATCTACTAGTGGTAAACTCATAGTTGAATTCTTCCCTCTCATTTTTGTGGTTTCCAAGCTGTTTTATTTTACATTTGTTCATTAGCATTCTGTTGAACTTTATTCTAGCTTAAATACTTGCAGATATATAATCATTTTCTGAACTATCTCATGTGTTACAATTGGCTATTTTATAAAAGGCAATAATCATTTTATAAATGATAGTAATTGGTTGTTTGACAAAGATATATCTTGTCAACAGGTTAAAATAACCTATTAGAACCATTACATTTTCACTGTATTTGCTGTATAAGTTTTAAAATATAATATTGAGTATGTTTAAAATATAGTTCAAAAATATGTCACAGGAAGAGAAGGAACCAGAAATCACATATGTCAAAAAAAGCAATGTTACTAGAAATGACACATATAGCCTTTGTCCACAGATTTTTAAAATAAATTATACATAAATGTTTTATAATGTTTTTTTCTGTTCTAGTTTTATAGTCAATACTTTTGTAAGGTGACATCCGAAGGCTTTATGGTTACAATAACTACTGATGCTGTTTTAAAGAAGCATATATTACTTGGATATTTATAATATATCCAGAATAAAACTTTAATTTCAACAATTTCTCACTGAATCTTTCATGCATTGATGATGTAAAATACTGTGTATACATTCTAGCTCAGAGCTACTAATATTAAATTCAAATGAAAAATAGTCTATCTAAAATGTCACTTATGGATTAGATACTAAGAAAGATTTATGCACTTGTGACTAAAAACACTTAGATACAATTAACCAAAAGTATGTGCTTAGAAAAATGTAGTTGTTTTATTTAATTTTACAATGGTACGTTTATACGATTACACATACATTACCACTGCATTTTATGAAAATCTAGACATTCACAGTTTTTGGCAAAGATGCAGGCAAACAAGTGCTCGCTTCCATTATCCTTGGAAGAGGCAGTTGGAGAAGATACTCCCAGGAATTAAGTTCTGTAATAAACATCTTTAGCTAATTGTGTTATTGTTCTCAGAACATTGAATACGTATAGGACACATCAAGAAATCCAACTTTTTTTCTTTTCAAGCAATTAAATTCTCTTCCACTAACACATGTTAGGGATCAAGTAAATGGTGTCTATTCTATACTGGATAGATAAGAATGACATGAAAAAATTATTCCAGTAAACTTTATAATGTTTAAACCAAGGAATGGTTTGGTCCTCCAGGGTCAAATAAAATGCAGAGGTAGAAAGGGTTTATGTAAAAGTGGAGGGGAGGTTGTTCACCACTACTCTGACTTCATGGTTGAGAGCTCTGGCATTTGTGAGCGGTTCGTAGATCATTCGAACAATGGGGCTGGATGTTCACTTGTTCACTTCAGTTTCTTTGTGTAATGATTTTATGCCACACTTAAATGCATACCTTGTACTCCAAAGACAATAAAAATAATATTCTTTAAATAACATCACAGAAAGATTGTGACTCATTAAATCCCTATTTATAATATAAAAGGTCCTCTTAATATATTCTTATATTTTTTCTTATTTACCAATATTCTTTCTTTTTTTATATTTTATTTATTCATTTTCAAGCAGAGAGAGAGAGAGAGAGAGAGAGAGAGAGAGAGAGAGAGAGAGAGAGAGAGAGAGAGAGAGGTGCACCAGGGCCACCACCTTGTGGGTCTGGCTTATGTGGGTACTGGGGAATTGAACCCATGGCCTTAGGCACTGGAGGCAAGTGCCTTAATCCCTGAGCCATCTCTCCAGCCCTACCAATATTCTTTCAATCCTTCCTGAAAATTATTTTGTATTTAAAACAAATTGACTGTCACTCAAAAATAATCTAGCATTATCATTATAAATTACTTCTAAAGCTTGTCTTTGTTGTCTAGATTGGTTTTTGAGGGAATATTTTTAAACACATACACAAGCCTTTTCAACTTACTGACACAAGATCATTGTGGAATTGCAGCATCTTTTTTTTTTCAGAGCAAGAAAGTCCTTTATGGATAATCTAACATTGCCCTCACTAATTGGACAAATGAGAATTCTACAATCCGGAGAGATTATGTGAGGTGCCCTGAGTCTCACAAGAAGGCCAGACCTACAGTGAAGATAACTTGACCCCAGGGTTCATTCTAAGAGTAACTTCACCTGTATGATTAATTAGTGATTAGTTAATGAATCCATAGAGAAACACTAACCTGACAGATAAAGGAAAAAACTCCCTATATAAATATGTTTTTTAATAGACTTGGGTAAACTGATTTGTTTCTACTCCATTTATTCCCGTAAAATATAGTCATTTTAATCTGTGATGATTTGTATGACTGAATTGATTAGACTAATTTATAAAATATTTTCACAAGGTCTTCTCATTGCAAAAAGCATTTGACATGAGGATATAGGATCGGACACTATCTTCTGATTGCCTGGAGGTCAAGGCATATATAGATGATGAAAATACTGGTGAAATAGAAGAAAGTTTTTGTTGCTAAAACACTTTGATATAACAATTTGGTGGTAATTACATAATTTTATGCAGGTCATAAATTTTATAATTATGGTGCCTTGCATTCTACATTTGTGAAAATGCTTCAGACATTTATGATATACAATTTTTACATGTAAATGCTCAGGGTGCGTTCCTGTATGTACCTGAGGAAGAAATAGGAACCAGGTAGTATTTATTTTCAGGTAGGCAGCTAGGGGAGGGAGCCCGGAGAATTCAGCATCCATCAGCCCAGTCACATCCCTCAGAGACAGAGCCCTCAGCTATGCTGGGCTCTTTTGCACCTGCCCCTGAGTCCATCAGCTCTCTCAGACTCACCTGAGGCTGCTGGGAAAGCTCACCCCTATGAGCCTTAAGAGGGCCTTAGCTGCTAGGCAAGGGCTTCTTGGCTCATTTCTCCTTGCCTGAACCTCCACTGGTCAGGCCTTCCTTGCCTGGGAAGACCTGGCCGCTGCCTGAAGGGGAAGGTTTGCTTTTTCTTCCTTACCTAGTTCCTCTCTTCTAAGCTGTGAGTACAAGTAAAGTACTTGACTTTAGGTAGACCACTTTCTACCTAAAGTCAAGGAGAGAGCCTGGCAGTTCTGCTCCACTTCCCATTTGCAAGCGTGTCCCTTCTCAGGTGTGTTCTTGCTCAGGTCCACCCTCCAAGAGGGCCTCGTGTGAAGGAGAGGGCCTGTGATTCTTTAAGCACTGGCTTTTGCTTGGTCCCTAGATCCAATGTCTGCTGTTCCGTCATTTCCCTGGATACCAGTTTTCTCAAATAAATCTTACAATGTAACTTTTTTTGGAATCCATCTGCTTAATTGTGTGTTGAAATGGATAAGGATCTAGTAGGTAGTATTCACAGTCCCAGGAAAGAATCTCCCTGCACCCTGAAATCCTATAACATAGTCAATAAAAAACACACAAAGAAATATTCCAAAAAATATCCAAATAGCCACTTTTAGCCATGACACACAACATAAATCCACACAGTTTCTAGGTCAGAACAGACCTCCTTCTATGCAGGATAGCACAGCTTAACCACACAGAAAAACCCAGGGATCAGCATAATGTCTGGTGAATGCGGAGGCCTGCAGACAGTTCACCATATTGCTATTAGTTCAAGGTTACCCATATGCGTAAGAAAAAATGAGAAATTATTCTCACAATGTGTACTGAGGCCTTGGGTTCAAACCCTAGTACTGCAATGAATGAATGAAACAAATAACAAATAAGATTCAGTTTAGTCATTTTGAAGCAAATTGTAACAAAGGGGAAAAACAAATATATATATACACCAAAACCCCTAAGCCCAGGATATTCAGCAGGCTTATGGATTCATTAACTTTTCTTGAAAATAAGCTTTTTTCTACTTTAGCTAGTAATTGTGTTGTTTGCAAATACTACCCTTAGCGCTGCTGTTTCACACTCTGCTTGTTGGTGTGAGTAGCTGCTGACAATTTTAGCTGTGTTCTACTGACTGACAGCTCTGTATCCACGTCAGCCATATCTCTATGCAGATTTCTGAAGGTTGACATTTCTGCCCGCTGGTGCTGACAGGCACTAACTATGCCGCTGACAGAGTGACAGCCACTCTATCTCTAAGAGGGGATAAGCAGAAATGACTGGGAATGATCAATGTGCTCTCACCTTGCCAGTGGCCACGATCAAGGCGCTAGAATTCTGAGTATGGGTTTGAAATTAATTAGAAAATAGAATTCCTTTTTTAGACATCACTTCTACTTATAGGTAAAAATTAACATTAGCCCTTCATGTTATTTCTACAAAACATTATGTCACTACTTCTGGAAATATATATTGAAAATATAATATAAATGGAATATATATATATATATATATATAGCATGGTTATTAAATTGAACAAAATTTATAATATATTATATATGCATAGTTATCAGTTAATATGTAATTACATATATATTTAAAGAAACACTGGCCTCTCCCAACTAAGCAGATACCAAATAACATCAAGAACAACAGGGTTGTCAGTTTCAAAGCTGTGACCTATGTTGGGTTTGAGTTCTGCTCTCTTCATTTCAGTTCAGTAAGTCATAATAAATATCTGTCGAATTTGCTTTTTAAATATTCTCAAACCTCACTGTTGGACCTTCATGTTATATCAACTGAGTCATTTCATTTATTTCTTATTTAATATAGCTACCTGTACTCACGTATTCACCCATGATCATCCAGTTACCCAATATGTAACAAAAGGCAGTGGAACAATAGAAAAGTAAATAAGAATATAAATTTTAAAAGGATGGTCTAAAAAGAGACTATACAGAAGATAAATGATGAGTGTGAACATTAAATTATTACTTGGTTTAGTGATTATTTTTAAAAGGATGGCTGAATAAATCTGTTTTTTTTTTGTTTAATTAATTTCAAAGCACCAAGAGAAGATTTAAATCTAAACTTAATAGAAGACTCTCTAGAAAATTTATATGTTTTTTAATGTAAGTAGCCAATCAATATAAATGAATCTCAATCATGTCTATGGAATATAATGTGGAATATGTACACAAATAATATGGAGAAAAGAGTAATGACAAAGAAATTGAGATAGCAATACTGAAAATATGAAATATCCATTAAAAAACTTACTACCTACAAAGGCAAGTGTCATGTTTTGCTAATCTTGGGTGCTGGGATACACTAAATAGGAAAGATTTAGAATCTTTGCAATTGTACAGATATTATAACACAATTATTTCAACAAATGAAAATTAAATGAACAACAACTATTTGTTGTGAGGAACCACATAAAAAGCTGATCTACATGTTCTGTGGATATTTATATATCAATTTACAATTTAACAAATACTAAGCTACTTTTTACAAGTGAATGTCAATCACTTCAAGAAGACAGGAGGCTGGCATTGAGCTGCACAGCTGTGGTCCCAGCACTCAGGAGACTGAGGCAGGAAGACCTTGAGATCAAGACCAGGTGGCCAGATTATGCTTCTAATAAAAAAAAATTTAAAATAAAAACAGGAAAAAGTAAAAGAAAGGAAATTCCAAATTTTACCACTGACAATTAATATGAAGTCTGGTCTTACATTTAACAATTTGCTTGGATATATGTATACCACCTTAACTTTATACTCTGAACATTTTTCAGTCTGTGCTATATGAATGTATTTGTAGCAAGCAAATCAGTTTTGAAAACAATATGCTTTATATTATATCAAACTACACTGTGGTATAAAATGAATATATTTTATTCACAAATATTCACATTCTTTTATAGATATAAAAATGAGCCCTTCTGAGGTATATTACACAATGCATTTTCTTAATGACCATATGTAATTGAAAAGAAAAAAAAAACTCAGTAGAGTTGTTTCATGTTAGCTAATAATGTATCGCTGCATAAATACCTTCCCAGAAAAGCAAAGAACTATAACTATTTACCCAATTTATTTTTCTTTATAGCATTAATGCATGCCCTTACAGTAGCATATTTATTCAATTTTATTATGTATGCTTAAGAAAGTATGCAAACCTACTTCCAAAAATTTATAAGAAATGAAAATTTACTTTAAAAAAGATGATTCTATTTTCAATTATGCTGCATTTTCCATATAATAATGTCTCAAAAATCATATACTAACCTGAGTACATATAATAAATTTAGTTTTAAATTATTGACAGATATGACAGGCAAGAATTGACCAATTACCTTAATTTGTTCTTCGATTGCTAAAAATCCATGGTTTTTTCCTCTGATTTATTGAATTAAACATTTCTGTAAGAAATGGAAAAGATGCAATTAGATGAGAAAAGTTTTATTTCATGATTATGACTGTAGAATTATAAAGCAAGACTTCTTGCATTATACATCTGTTTTCCCACAATGTTCATGTCAAAGGAGGTGGCATTAAAAATAGAAAATTCCAAATACATGGGACACACCAACTTATAACAGGTTTCCTGAGTAGATTAGAGAATTGTTATGCATAGAATTTAAATACGCTCTTAATTAAGAGAAAGAAAAGTATTCTTAATTTTTTTTAAATCTTGTCGTTTTGTTTACAAGTTTTGATGTTAATAGTTTTCCATTTCCATCTTCTGTTACTTTATTTTATTTTATTATTATTATTTAAGTGAAAACTTTATATGCAGAAATCATGTGTTGGTACCTCAGTTTCCCTCCTCCCTGCACCCATTCCATTGTGGACCTTCCTCAGTGGGATTGCTGGGGATTGAGGACATGAAATGGCCTACCAAAGCAAGCACTTCTAACTAAGGTCTTGGGATATGTCCAATAAATTTTACTATTTTAAAACTGCTACAGGAAGAATCAAGTAGAGAAATACCTTAATGCATCTAGTTACAACCCATACACACACGTGCGTGTACACAGTGCGCACTTCTAGACACATAGAGACTGGATAAATAAAACAAACTCACATGTCAGAAAAAATACAAAATCATGCCTCTAACACAATCTTTGATTTTTTTCAAGATTTAGTCTTAGTCTTAAACTTCTCTTAAACTTCCATAATTATTTCCTAATTATTAAATTTATGAACAACTTGATCAATAATTTATTTTAAAAAATTGGGGGATTATTTTTGTCCACTAATAATTCTGTAACTAGACATGTAAATGTTTGAACTTTCCAGTGAGTTTGCTTTTACTTCATACAATTATCATTTCTATTAATTATTCTGATGTTTAATATTTATTATCCCATTGCCCTAGAAGTATTTTGCTATTGCCAAGAGGTTAAGTGACTGTGTACATGCTAAGATTTAAAAAAAAAAAAACACAAAAAACAAAACTAATGTCATATTCCAGCATCTTGTCCCTCAAAGGATAAGAAACTAGGCATGGCCAGGAATCAATAGCAGAATATTAAAATCAAGATCTCCTTCATAACAAAATATTGATTAAAATGAGATCTATTTCATAATATAAAAACGTTAAGGGAAAATATCCAGTCATGAATGTATTACATCTTGGTTAGGAATTTGAAATTAGTAAAGTAGCAGGATTTAGTTGATATTTTGCATCAAGAGTCTGCTCATGTGGACCACTGAGCAAGGTATTAGACAAGGGCAAGCCAAGTCCAAGTTTGAATGGTAAGCTTGATACCTTGGACAAGTAACTAAAATTGATATTTTCAACCAGCTTCTTGAATTTCACTGAACACCATTTTTTTCAACAAGTCTAGCATGTTCTTTCAATAACTGTTGATGATTTGCAAAGGCTTTTTGTCTCCTTTTCGAAGAATGGATATATGTAACCTTCAAAATAATCTACCTGTCTGAACCATCATGGGAAGAGAGAACAGGCTTTCCTACAACCATCATCTCTCTCTTGATCTTTACATCTCACGATGAGATGCATTCTGACTGTCAGCGAAGAGTAATTTCTCAACCTTCTCTCTGACACCACATACCCACCTCACCACAGACAGAAGCCATCCTGCCCTCTCTGCTCTGATATTACTATGTGCTGTTCCATTTTGCTTAACTTCACACTGACAAAAACCATTGCCTGAGGACAGGGGCACAGTTCCCATCTCTTTTCTCTAAAGGCCCAAGCTATTAACTAGACCTCAAAAATGCTGTCGGGTAAACAATATTTCCATTTTCATAAATTAAAAATTAGATATTCACTGGAAACTGTATCAGTCTCTCTTAGATCAAAATCAAAAGGAAAACAAACCATTGTATGTCTTTGAATTTGTTTGCATAACTACCCTTATACATTCAATTTTCTTCCTTCCTTATACTTTTTTTTTCTATACTTGAGAGTGAATCTTCCAGTTATGGTTAAGCTATTTAGTGTCTCTTTGGTCCACTCAATTACAACCACGTACTGTGTTCAAGAGTGGGCAGACAGCACAAGCCAAGAGCTAGCTTGCTGGGGCCACTTAGCCTCCTAATGAGAAGGGCATGTGAGAGCCACAGCTCAGGAAGGAAAAGCAAAGCAAGAGGGAAGAGAAAAGAATGTAAAGGAGGAGAGAGAAAGACAGTTTATCAAATGAAATTCTTCTATCCATACGAAGTAATGCTGCTAAATTACCTTTTCTGCTTAAAAAACAGTGTGAGATGGAATTTTAAAAGCAGTTCTTACATTAAATGTGCATGACTACTTACAAGGATAAACTCATAGAAGACGAGAAATATGAAGAGGTTTTATTTTTTTGAAATTTAAGTCATCCAAGTATGCATTCATATTTTCATTACTTTATACTTGTACATGGTTCAAAAAAAAGCAAAAACAACACCCTAGAAATTACTGTAATGGATCGGAAGGTTTACGAATTAGATGGAAAATCTTTGGCTCCAAGGAAGGACTAGAGTACATTCATTAAATAACAAATGTAAAATTGATGGTAGCCTGTGTAGTGCTGGAAGGCATTATATATGCTGCCTGGGGAAATTGGCCAATGATATTCCGAGAAAGCAGAGGTCACTGCTATGCAACACTGAATGAAGCTACTGGAATGCTGAAGACGCTAGTACATGGTGGAGACCAGAAAGCCAATAAGAGTTCACCCATACAACAGTGAACCTAAACCTAGGTGGGTAACCAACAGCTTGCTAATTGCTTAAGAGATATGCTCAGTGTCAGGTAACCCTTAACTAGAACTGGCATCCATGGTAAACCATTATGAGAACCAAGAACCTGGTGTTGCAGTCAGCTTTCTAGTTGCTGCCCAGAAAGAACCCAAACAAAAGCAGCTTGTAGAGGAATGGGTTTATTTGGCTTACGGACTCGAGGGGAGACTCCATTCTGGCAGGGAAAACGATGGCAGGAGCAGAGGGCTGGACATCACCTCTGCCACAGCACTGCAAACAGCGGCAGGAAGGTGTGCCAAACACTGGCAAAGGGAAGCTGTCTTATAACCCCCATAAGCCCACCCCCGACAACACAGCTTCATCGAGGTTGTAAAACCCAAACTGCCATCAGCTGAGGATCTATCTATCAGAACACATTCAATTGTTTGTGGGGGACACCTGTATCAAACCATGACAGTCCGCCCCTGGCCCCCACAAACTAATAATCATTCAAGATATAAACACAATATGTTCAGCTCA
>PVHP010028272.1:0-23236 GCA_004024765.1 Zapus hudsonius | reverse complement strand
TGCAGCGAGAGAGCTGGGGCCCATCTAACCCTACCAACTGACCGTAGGCCGATAGCTGAGATTCTGGCAAGAGAGGAGCCACCACAGTCATATCGTGGAGGATCCAAATGGAACCCCGCAGAGAATGACGGGATGAACAAGGGGCCCACAGCCACAGCCATTAAATCAACACAGGATAAGCCAGTGAGACAGAAACCAAAGATCTTAGACACAAAGACCCCTAAGCTCACAACCTTAAAACAACCTTAATACTCATCCACCATGACTCAGGGAACTATGCGGAAGAGGGGGCGGAAAGATTGTAAGAGCCGTGGTGGGGGAGATTATCCAGAGGCATGGCCAGGAGAACCTGGCTGAATCCTAGGCTATCCATGGTCCCCTGTCACAAGGACTGATCCAGACGACCCATGGAGGAGGTTATCCAGTGGAGGGGGGAGGGGAGGACAGCGGGGAATTGGTGATAACAACTCATTGTTTGCCCACTAAATGCTGTAACTCATTATGGACAATAAATTAAAAATAAATATTTCCATTTATTTATTTGCAAGCAGAGAGATAGAAGAGAGACAGAGATAATGGGAGCTCCAGGCCTCGAGCAACTGCAGATAAACTCCAGATACATGCTCCACTTTGTGCATTTGGCTTTACATGGGCAGTGGGGAATCGAACCTGAGTGTCTCTCTCTCTCTCTCTAATAAAATATTAAAAAATATACATATATAGTATACACACATTTTATATATATATATATATATATATATATATATATATATATATATATATATATATATTTGTTTTGTTTTTTGAGGTAAAGTCTCACTCTAGCTCAGGCTGACCTGGAATTCACTATGTAGTCTCAGGGTGGCCTTGAACTCATGGGGATCCTCCTACTTTGGCCTCCCAAGTAAGTGCTGGGATTAAAAGCATGCACCACCATGCCCAGCTTTTTTTTAAAGGAAAGGGTAGGAAATCTAAAAGGCCTTGTGTGATGGTGCACAGAGGAAGACCCTACCTCAAAAAACAAAAAAAAAAAAAAAAAAAAAAGAAAAGGAGGCCAGGCATGGTGGCGCACGCCTTTAATCCCAGCAGAGGTAGGAGGATTGCTGTGAGTTCAAAGCCACCCTGAGACTACACAGTGAATTTCAGATCAGCCTGGGCCAGAGTGAGACCTTACCTCAGAAAAAAAGAAAGAAAGAAAGAAAGAAAAAAAAGGGAAAACCTCAACTAACTCACTAGGGGGCACACATGGCCTGTGGTCCCGAGTGTCTGTGGAAAAAGATTCCACCTACCAGGAAGGTGGGTTCCCAGGCAGGGCAAGCTTACTTGCCAAACGGCCCTTTTCTATATGTCGATGATCCCCATTTGAGGAATGCAAATGGCTAAAGGACAGAGAGCCTGACACAGACAAAGAAAGTCAAGGGAAACCCACGGGGACTAGAGGCAAAAAGACCGCTTCCGTCCTGGCTTTCCTAGCCCAGTGTATGGCCCAGGGCCAGCGGAGGCTTCAAACCCTTTAAAAATGATTCTAGGGGCTGCATAGATGGCTCAGCGGCTAAGGTGCTCGCTGCAAAGCCTTGGGACCTGGGTTCGAGTCCTCAGTACTCACGTAAGCCAGATGAGCAGGGTGGTGCTTGTGTCTGGAGTTCATTTGTCTTCTCTTTCTCTCTCTCTCTCTCTCTCTCTCTCTCTCTCTCTCTCTCTCTCTCTCTCTCTCTCTCTCTCTTGCAAATAAACTATTTTTTTAAAAAAAATGATTCTAGCGCCCTCTAGCCTGCTGGAACGATCAAATAAGGTCATGTTTCTGGAAGCAATTTATATACTGAAAAAGTTTTTTTTTTTAAATATTTCATCCATTCACCTTCAAGCAGAGATACAGAGAGAGAGAGAGAGAGAGAGAGAGAGAGAGAGAGAGAGAGAGAGAGAACCAGGGCCACCACCCTGTGACTCCAGCCTACGTGGGTACTGGGGAACCGAACCCAGGGCCCTAGGCACTGGAGGCAAGTGCCTCAACTGCTGAGCCATCTCTCCAGCCCAAGAGTTATTCTTGAGAGCTTGTTTGGAGGTTTTAGCAGGGGAGCACAGCTACCCTTGACCAAAGACCGGTCCTCCTCTATGCAGGGAAGGTCGTCCTCTTCGACCGAGCCCGCAGCTTCGGGAGGGACGCACATGGAGCGGTGAGGGAGGAAGGGGACACCCGCCTAGCCAGCCAGATCAGCCGAATCAACCCTGGCGATCAAGCGGTGACAGATGTCGCAGCCAGATCGCCCTCACATCCCCAAGAGTTATTCTTGTATGGGTTGCTTTCCCTTTGTTTGGCCTGTGGTTGACTGTCTCTCTTTGTATTGAACTTCAAAGTGGTGATCGTTAAACTGGACCTGCCTAAGCGTTTTAGATGGCAGGAGCTCGCCAGACAGGGAGATGGCAGTCACTTCAGGATGCCTGCAGCAGGAGTTTGAAGCCCACCTTGGCTACACAGGGAGAGCCTGTCTCAAAAAAGTTTTTTTTTTAATTAAATAAAAAATAAAAGTAAGGCCAGGCGCGGTGGTGCACAACTTTAATCCCAGCACTCAAGGGGGAGGCCGAGGTTGGAGGATCGCCTTGAGTTTGAGGCCAGCCTGGGACTACAGAGTGAATTTCAGGCCAGTCTGGGCTATAGTGAGATCCTGCCTCGAAAAACCAAACACAAACCAAAAAATAATAGCGATAAAATAAAATAAAAATTTCTGTGACAACTGGTTCAAACGCCAGGAGGAATTCAGGAAGAGGTAAAGGCTAAAGGTTGGGAACATTCTACGAGCGCTTCGGGTAACTGAGCTTCTGATCCCGTCCTGCCTCCCTCGGGACAGGCTTTGCTGGCTTCCAGGCAGTCCCCAAGCTCGGCTCTCCTAAGAAGCAGGCAGGCCGATCGCTAATTAGCCATGGCCAATGCCTAATTAAACACCAGCTCCTCCGAGGGAAGGGCAGGGTTTTCACTGATGTGCAAACGTGCTTGCTGGATGTCAGGTGCAGGGACTCAAGCCGTGTTTGCTGAGCGTGGATTGGAGGGTTGACATCAGCCAGGGCAAACCTGTTCTGTTACACCTGTCGGCCTTCAGGTTAGGAGAAACGGGATGGTCGCAGGAAGGTGTCCCCGTCCCAGGAAGGGTCTCGCTCTAGGCCAGGCTAGCCTCGAACCCACAGCGATCACCCTCCCTCTGCCTCCCGGGTGCCCACCTCGCCCGGCAGCTCCCACGGTCTGCGCCTTGATAAGCGTGCCTCAGTTTCCTCATCTGTGAAACGAAGGGATCATTAAACCACTCTAGTGGACGTGAAGAATGGGCACCGAGCTCTGCTTCGGAAAACACGCTGCGTCCTCGGCTCAGGGCAGCCTGGCCTGGAGCGACCGGGCCCACGTGGAGCCGTGCGTGGGGGCGCGCGTGCGCGCGTGCGTGCGTGCGTGCGTGCGTGTGGACTGGGCATCAGGCATGTGGAGGCCTGCGCGCTCGGGCACTTGGAGCCGTGCGTACTGCGTGCGTGGGGGCGCTCGGGCACGTGGAGGCGTGCGTGCGTGCGTGCGCGGGGCGCTCCGGCACGCGGAGCTGCGCGGCTGCGCACGCACCCTGGAGCCGGGCTCTCCAGCCAGCGGGCGAGCAGGTCGGGAGCCGCCATCACGTCCGGGCGAGCGTGGGTGAGCGGGTGAGTGGTTCCTCCGCGGGGCGGCGGCGGCCTCGTCCTCGAGGTTCTGTGTCTAATGCAGCCCGGCCACACGGGGTAGTTAGTGCTCCTCTTTCCAGAACCTTCTCTGTGCCCAGTTCCCCGACTCGCGTGCCCGGCTGGTCAACATTGGGTGAAAATACGGGCAGTGCTGTGATGTAATTCGTGCCCCCCTTTAATTTTTTTGGGGGGTGGGTGGTTTAGGGAGGGTCTCTGTAGCCCAGGCCGACCCCTCGAACTCACTGCGATCTTCCTGCCTCCGCCTCCCGAGTGCTGGGGTTAAAGACTTGCATCTTGCCCACTTTTAACCTCAAAACCAGAGCATTTGGGATTTTTTCCATAACCAATTGGCCGCCTCGCCTCGTTTCATGACGGGTTCCTTCTTTTTCTAGCAGTCGGGAAAGAACGAGAAGCAGGTGGTGCCATGATGCCATCTCTGGGGGAGGCTGGGTTCGGGGTGAGGTGCTAAGTGCTGGGCACCTGGCGCCATGTCCAGGGGCATCCTTGGCCTGGGGAAGAAATAGGTCCTGGCTGTTTGGACATGGAGGAGAAAAGGAGAAAGAAGTGAGATTAGATGGTCATTCTTTCTGCCTTCCTGTTTGTCCCTCCCTCCGGACTCCCGCTGGTTCCAGGATGCAGGTTGGTTCAAGCGTGATGGAGTCTTTCTCAGCCATCACCTACCTGACTGACATCTTTCCGGTCGGCCTTAGCCTGAAAGTCACGGCGCCCTTAGTAATCCCTGCATCTCAGTGTGTCAGAGCTGGAGACCTGGGGAGGGAAGATGGGCTGAGAGGGACCTGGAAAGTGTTGGTGTGTGCAGGGGTGTGAGGGAAGGCATGGATGGAAACCAGAGACGGCAGATACCTGCACGGAAAGTGTGTCACCTTGGAGGCAGGCACACCTACCTGCCCATGAGCCTCATAGACCGATTGGGCCAATGATGGGTCACCCTGCCTTTTAGTTTAGTCTTTCTTTTTGAGGTAGGGTCTCACCGTAGACCAGGCTGCCCTCAAATTTACAGCATTCCTCACACCTCTGCCTCCCAAGTGATGCCAGGGTAGAGACATGGTTTCCTTATGCTCAGCCCCGATACACAAGAGATGCTAAATTGGAGTTTGCTGAGCGGAACAGTGTTGAACAAGTTCACGTCAATTCTCTTCCTATTTCCCAGTTCAGGCTTCATCTCATCTTCTAGGAGTGGTGTCCTGGACGAAGGCTCTGTGAGGGACTGGTTTTGTGAACTAACTGGGAGACCTTATTTATCACCTACCCCATTTCCTCGCATTTCTTAATTGGCTTGCCAACCGAGGTGCTGGGATTGAGTCCTCTTACAAACTGGAACTCTCCTGTACGTTGGGTGACGTTTGCTTCCAGAGTGTTCACTAATTTAGCTGCAGAATATTGACATCCTAGGCAGCACAGCAGGCTCACTGTGGCAAGGTGGGTGTTGACACAAGTGAGAAGGGTCAGCAGTTAAAGGTGCTTGTTTGCAAAGCCTGATGGCCTGAGTTCGATTCCCCAGTACCCAGGTAAAGTCAGATGCACAATGTGGTGCATGCATCTGGAATTTGCAGCTGCAGAAGGCTCTGGTGTGCTTAAACTCACTTTCAAATAAATAAATAAATTTAACTAAAAGCTTTAAAAAAGAAACAAGCGAGAAGGTCCACAGCCTGCAGTAAAAAAGGTGAGAATCTCCCAGCAACATGAAGCAAATAAATGTTCACCCTTTGCACTGTCTACAGAGAAGACTTGGGCTGGACCCCAGGGGCTCCAGCACCTCCTCCAGGCCGACTTTTGTCCTCTGAAAATTAGATGCTTTGAGCATACCATATAGCCTGAAGCCAAGATGTTTTGGGAACAGTTTGTATAGAAGAGGTTATCGTTAGTAGTCGTTTCCCTCTCCTGGGCTTTCAGGATAAGGCTTAGTATAGGAGCATGTTAACACTTTTTTTTTGAGGCAGGGTCTCACTCTAGCCCAGGCTGATCTAGAACTAGTTACTCTGTAGTCTCAGGGTGGTTTTTAATTTGGTGATCCTCCTACTTCTTCCTGGGCACCGGGATTAAAGGCTTGCCCCACCACACCCAGCACTTTCCATCTTTTTTTTTTTTTTTTTTGGTTTTTGAGGTAGGGTCTCTCTCTAGCCCAGGCTGACCTGGAATTCACTCTGTAGTCTCAGGGTGGCCTTGAATTCATGGTGATCCCCCTACCTCTTGGGTGCTGGGATTAAAGGTGTGCGCCACCACATCCGGCTAGCACTTTCCATCTTTTAAAATTTTTTATTTGGGCTGGAGAGATGGCTCAACTGGTAAGGCACTTGCCTGCAAAGCTTAACGACCCTGAGTTTGATTCCCCAGTACCCATGTAAAGCCAGATGCACAAAGTGGCCCATGAATCTGGAGTTTGTTTGCATCAGCTGGAGGCCCTGACGCTGCCATTCTCTCCTGTCTCTCTCTCTACTTGCAAATAAATAAAATGTTTAAAAAATTATTTGTGTGCAGATGCATGTAGCAGAGCCTCTTGCCACTGCAAATGGAATGCCAGACACACATATCTTTTTCGGGGTCTGGCTTTATGTGGGTGGCTGGAAAATTGAACCTGGGCTGTTGGGCTTTGTAACAAGTGCCTTGAATCACTGACCTGTCTCCCCAGCCCCTACCTTTTCATATTGGGGAGTGATTTAGGGATGTTTTTATGGTCAATGTCTGTGGTCTCTGGACTTGTTTGATTTGTTCAAAGTATAGATTATCACCATAGACTTGGGAGAAAATTGAAATTGTTAAATGATCTGTATGTGTCATGTGTGTGTATATGTGTGGATGTGGGCATATGCATTCCAAGGGTTCATGTTGAGGTCAGAGGGCAATTCTGGTGTCCGTCCTTCCACCTTCATTGTGTATGCCAGGCTAGCTGGCCCTCTAGCTTTTAGGATTCTCTGTGATGTCTGCTGTGGCATCCAACTTCACCTGGGTTCTAGGGATCATGTGTGTACTTACTGAGACAAGACACCCAACCAGGAGCAGTGATGGGAAGAAGGGGCTGATTTTGCTTACAGTCTTGAAAGCAGGCTCATCATGGTGGGGGCATGCCACAAGCCGGCTGTCACATCCTGACGGAAGTAATTGTGAACTGAAGTTCCCATCTGTTACACCTACTTCCAGCCAGGCTGAGTGGACTGATAGAGCTCCCATGAGCCCAGAGAGATGGAATGTTGCAGGATCAGAGCCAGATGACCCTGGGCTGTCTCAGGTTCCAGTGGCCACTATTGCCCACCTGTGTCTGACCTAACATCCATGTGATTATCAGTTGATCTGGTGCTGGCCTTTTTGGAATGTACTAGCAGATCACCAGCTTCCATCAACCACAGGGCTAAGAATGTCATCAGATAGCATCTGAAGCCTATGGTGGAGAGTTCCCTGCTTTGCTGGAACCGGCCTACCTGATGGTCAGCCAGTGGATTTGAAATATGCCTTGATTTATGACTTTCTTTTGTTCTGTAACTCTAAAACTTTCAGACATTGTTAACACGTTGAAGATGGAATTGGGGTAACCTAGATCTGTGTTTCCCGGCCATGGTCATTCATATTTGGCTGCAGAATAAACTAGCTCTCTCTTACCCCTTTGAGATGAGAGCTGAGACAAGAGCTGTGTCTTTGCCATCAACAGTTATGGTGCCTAAACGTGGGGCCCCAAGCACATGCCACTTCCACTTAGGATGCACCTGGGTGGAGCCAGGTACCAGCATGGGACCCTTGTGCCCAGCCGTCCTTAAGTGCTGGTTAGTGAGTCTATTCTGGGGCTTGGACCTCCCTTGATTTATTAGCAAGCAGAGAGAGAGGGAGGGAGGCAGAGAGAGAATATGAACAAATGAATATATGAATGGGCATGGCCATGCCAGGCTTCTTGCTGCTGCAAATTAACCCCACATACATCCACCACTTCGTCCATCTGGCTATACATGGGTACTGGGGGATCCAACCCAGTTTGTTGGACCCAGGTTGTTGGGCTGTGAAGCATTGAGCCATCTCCAGCCCCCTGGATACCTTCCTTATTCTTGGCTTGCTTTCAAAGCGTTTGTTTTAAGGTATCCATTTTGTTTGCTTGGAAAGCATTCTGGTTTTGATCTTTCAGTTGGTTTGCGTTCAGATCCTTGTGAACACCGTAGTTTCTGACTGTTGCTTTGTCTCTGTGAGCATTGAGTTGTTTTTACCACTCCTACAAAGAAGGAAATGTTGGGGGGGAACTGAATTTGGTACTATAGCTGATTTGAAAATTGTGTTAATTTAACTTGCAAGTATTGGGTTTAGAAAAAAATGGGGAATTTAAAAATAATTTGGATTTACATTTCCCACAATACTGAATCCTAAATTGGGATTTATTTTAGTTTTTCTTTTTGTTGTTGTTGGGTTTTTTGTTGTTTGTTTGTTTGTTTGTTTGTTTGTTTGTTTGTTTCTCCAGGTAGGGTCTCCCTCTAGCCCAGACTGATCTGGAGTTCACTATGTAGTCTCAGGTTGGCCTTGAACTCACGGTGATCCCCCTTCCTCTGCCTCCCCATTGGGAGTGCTGGGATTAAAGGCAGTTTACTTTTTTTGAAATGTTAAAGTCCTAGGCAATAGTATTTGTTTTTTATTCAAAAAGTTATAAATGTGGCAAATACTCAGAGCCATTGCCTCCCTCAACAACAAACACACACACACACACACACACACACACACACACACACAACTGGCTACTGCTCATACAGTTCATAACCCCTCATCCCATGGACCATTCCAGCCATCCCACTGAAGAGGGCCCTCAGTGGGTTGGGGCCAGAGAGGAGGGAAATGGAGGTAAAAACAAGACTTGTTCATACTATGTTTCTAATTATTAACAATAAATTTTTTTAAAAGTTATAAATGTACAGTCTGTTTTAATTAGAATTTTAAAACATCTAAAAATGATCAAAAGAATCATTAGGAGTCTAGAACATATATCTAAGTTTTTTAACTTAGGAGATATTAAAAATAAATGAGATTAACAAAATTTGAGAAGTTACCCTAGAAGCAATGATAAATTTTTCAGTCTTCTCTCATCTTTCTCTGATCTTGTCTCTTCCCTCTCTTTCCAAGCAGAACAAAATCCCATATCAAAAGAAAAGATTGTGGGCTGGAGAGATTGCTCAGCAGTTAAGGTGTGTCATGGTTTGATCCAGGTGTCTCCCACAAACAAATGAATGTGTTCTGGGTAATGGATCCTCAGCTGATGGCAATTTGGATTTTACAACCTTGATGGAGCTGTGTTGTTGGGGGTGGGCTTATGGGGTTATAAGCCAGCTTCCCCTTGCCAGAGTTTGGCACATCTTCCTGCTGCTGTTTCCAGTGCTGTGGTGGAGGTGATGTCCACCCTCTGCTCATGCCATCGTTTTCTCTGCCAGGATGGAGTTTCCCCTCGAGTCCGTAAGCCAAATAAACCCATTCCTCCATAAGCCGCTTTTGCTTGGGTTCTTTCTGTGCAGCAACTAGAAAGCTGACTGAAACAAGGTGCTTGCCTGCAAACCCTAACAACACAAGTTTGATTCCCCAGTACCCACATAAAGCCAGATGCCCAGAGTTGTTTTGGTAGGGTCTCACTCTAGCCCAGGCTGACCTGAAACTATGGAGTCTCTAGTGCTGAACTCACGGGGATCCTCCTACCTCCGTCCCCAGAGCACTGGGAATAAAGGCCTGTGCCACCACGCCTTCTTTTATTTTTATTATTTTTTTATTTTAAAAAATTACATTTATTTATTAGCAAACAGAGAGAGACAAAGAGAGAATGGGCCTCCAGCCACTGCAAACAAACTCCAGATGCATCGTTTCTTTTGTTGTTGTTGTTGTTTTGATGGTCATAGGTAATAAAAATAAGACATCAAAATACCTCTGAAGGGCTGGAGAGATGGCTCATCGATTAAGGTGCTTGCCTGCAAAGTCTAACAATCTGGGTTCAGTTCCCCAGTACCCACATAAAGTCAGATGCACAGAGTGTCGCATGCATCTGAAATTGTTTGCAGTGGCTGGAGGCCCTGGCACACCTATTCTTTCTGTCTGCCTCTCTTTCTCTCTACTTGCAAATAAATAAAAATATTTTTTAAAAAAATCTCTGAATAGGAAACACTAAAGATCCTTTATTTAGATTAACTACAATGGACTTCTTTTTCAGGATTGATACACAAGCACCAGATACACATTTTTCATTTTATGCGTTCATTGAGAATCTTTAAATTTTCTTTTTACTTAGAGAAGATGCAATCCCAAAAAACAGAGACATTCTGAATCTGGGTAGGCCTGTGTGTGGTATATTAGTAAGTCTTAGACTAGTACCTTATATTTTTTAATGAATTTTAACTTAGTTGTAACATTAAGATGTTAAAATTATTGTCTGTGTTCTCTTCCTTCATAACTTTTTTTTTGAGGTAGGGTCTCACTCTAGCTCAGGCTGCCCTGGAATTGACTCTGTAGTCTCAGGCTAGCCTCGAACTCTTGGTGATTCTCCTGCCTCTGCCTCCCAATGCTATGAGTAAATGTGTGAGCCACCACACTTGGCTAAAACAGTTTTTAAAAAAATTTTTATCAATGTTTTAAAAAGGTCATTTTTATTTGTTTGTTTGTTTGTTTATTTATTTAGAGGCAGGGTCTAGCTGTAGGCTGACCTGGAATTCACTATGTAGTCTCAGGGTGGCCTTGAACTCACAGCAATCCTCCTACCTCTGCCTCCCAAGTGCTGGGATTAAAGGCATGTGCCACTGTGCCTGGCCAAGAAATGCCATTTAACAAAAAATATTTATTTGCAAGCAGAGAGAGATAGAGGAGAGAGAGAGTGAATGGGCATGCCAGGGCCTCCAGCCACTGCAAATGAACTCCAGATGCATGCACCACTTTGTGCATTTGGCTTTAAGTGGGCACTGGGGATTCAAACCCAGGTCCTTAGGCTTTGCAGGTAAGTGCCTTAACTGCTGAGCCATCTCTCCAGCCCCCTCAAAAGATCATTTTAAAGGCTCTCTTTTTAGGATATAAAATTTCTATTTAATTTCTATTAATAATCTTTTTAAGATACAGGTTTAAGATTAAAGATTGAAAAATGATAACCAGGCTAATGATCTACAATAAAATGAACAGTGATCTGTAATATAAGAACTATAAAATGTTTGGTTTTTATTTTATCTGTCTACATGCAAAATACTATCTTTTTGTTTTTATCTTTGTAATGCTTAGATCATGTCAAATTGACTTACAAGTAAATGGTCTTATAGATAACCCTTTTTTTTCCCTCTGTGTATCCTATTCAGGTTAGTTGTGTGGGATCAGCACTCTTGCTCATCTCTCCACTTCCTCTGTGGTTTCACCTGGACCCTAGCTGATGTGTGAGGGGTGGTTCATCACCTGCCAGGGAGTCAGCTATCATTTCTGGTCTTGTTGGTAGAATTAGGTTGTCCATGGTTCTCACTATCTTCTGAAAGATAAAAACAGATTCTCCAACAGAGAGTGAAATTGAAAATCTTTTCAGGGTGATTTGGAGAGATGGCTCAGAGGTTAAACTCAGTACTCAAGAGGCTGAGGCAGGAAGATTACTGTGAGTTGAAGGTCCACCTGGGCTATTTAGTGAGTTTCAGATCAGCATGGGCTAGACTGAGCCCCTGCCTCAGAGAGAGAGAGAGAGAGAGAGAGAGGGGGGGGGGAGGGAGGGAGGAAAGAAAGAAGGAAGGAAGGAAGGAAGGAAGGAAGGAAGGAAGGAAGGAAGGAAAGAAAGAAAGAAAGAAAGAAAGAAAGAAAGAAAGAAAGAAAGAAAGAAAGAAAGAAAGAAAGAAAGAAAGGAAGGAAGTGATCAACTAAATGGGCATCACTTGTCTCTGATTTGGTGCATAGAGAGAGTCACTGCTGAAGCAAAACCTGAATCTAATCACCAAGAAACACCATGCAAGCCCAAACTGATAAGATTTTTTGAAATAACCAATACTCAACAGGATAAAAATCAGGCACACTGATACCCACCTGTAATCAGGAGGCTGTGACATAGGGAAGTTCTAGGCCAGCCTAAGTATTGCCAGACACTGTCTCAATTTTTTTTCATATATTTGCACACACATACACTAGAAAGAAATAACAGAACAGGTATAGTAATTCTTAACATTTAGGGTATTTAGATGAATGGCATATGGTAATTCTTTGTGTGTTATGTCTTTCACTTTCTAATTTCTTTGTGTTATTTTTATTAAGTCCAAAGCTACTTCAAAAAATAAAATACATGAGGGCCTGGAGAAATGGCTCAGCGGTTAAAATGCTCTCCTGAAAAGCCTGACAGCCTGGGTTCAATTCCCCAGTACCTATGTAAAGCCAGATGTTCAAAGTGGCACGTGCATCTGAAGTTCGTTTGCAGTAAGAGGCTAGAGGCCCTGGTGTGCCCATATTTATTCTCATATTCATATTCTCTCCCTCCCTCCATCTCCATACACACACATAATCTGTTGCTTGCAAATAAATAAAACTATTTTTAAAATATGGGCTGGAGAGATGGCTTAGTGGTTAAGGCGCTTGTCTATAAAGCTTAAGGACCCTAGTTCGATTCCCCAGTACCCAGGTAAAGCCAGATGCACAAGGTGGCGCATGAGAATGGAGTTTATAGTGACTATCCCTGGTGAACCCATTCCCTCCTCCTCTCCCTGCCTCCCTCTCCTCTTTTTTTCTCTCTCTCAAATAAATAAGTACTTTTTAAGAAAAGTCCAAGGGGATCTGCTCAGCGGGTACAGTGCTTGCTGGACAGGCATGAGGGCTTGAGTTCATATCTGCACCCACATAGAAGCCCAGCATGGTGCTGCATGTCAGCAATCCCGGAACTGGGGAGGTGGGAGCATGAGAACCTTTGGGAGGATTGGCCAGCTACTCTCGCCAACTCAGTGAGAGACCCTGTCTCACATAATAAGCTGGAGAGTGATTGAGGACACCCAGCATCAACTCAGTCTTGGCTTCCATATGCACCCACCCACCCACAACACGCGCCCACACAAATACATGCATACATCACACACAACACACAAAAAAATTTTAATTGGTTTTCAGCCTGGAATGGTGGCCCAGGCCTATAATCCCAGTAGTTTAAGGTCATTCTTGGCTACATGGCAAGTTCAAGGCCAACTTGAGCTATAGAAGACCCTGCCTCAAATAGATAAATAGCACCCAAAGGTCAATAAAATTTTTGAAAGGCAGCTAAACAGAAGAATGAACATTTAACAGAAGATCCAGGTAGATGATACCAAATGAAGAAGAGCTCAACTTCATTAGAATCAAGGAAACGTCAGGGAAAAGCTAGACATGGTGACACACCTGTTGTTCCAGATACTCAGGAGCCTAAGGTGGAGGGCTGCTTGAGGACCATTTTAGGCAGCAGCAAGACCTCACCTCAAAACAAATCATAAACAAGATAAAGCTGGCAAAAAAATAAATACAAGGGGAAATGCCTACACCTACTAGAATGGTAAATATTTTAAAACGGACAGTTTCAAGTGTTGGCAAGGCTGGAACAAGAACTCTGAGAAATGAGAACTCCAGAATACTGACATTGTGCTTTTTTTTGTTTGTTTGTTTTTTCAAGGTAGGGTCTCCCTCTAGTCCAGGCTGACCTGGAACGCCCTCTGTAGTCCCAGGCTGGCCTCAAACTCACAAGGATCTTCCTTCCTCTGCCTCCAGTGTGCTGGGATTAAAGATGTGCACCACCATACTTGGATTTAAAAAAAAAACTTGAGTAATGTTCCTTAAATGAGTTTATGAACATTTACTGTATTTTCTGTATTCTTAAATATGTTTTTCTGTGTGTGTGTGTGTGTGTGTTGTACTTCAACTTTAACTCGATTTGCATCTATGCCTTATGTTTAGTATAGTACATGTTAATTACCGTGGTCCTAACTTTCTTAGGATCCTTTCTGTGCTGAGCACTAGGCATAGGACACAGGACAGAAGTCCATCTGTGTGCTCAAGTGACTCAAGGAAACCAGCTCATCAGTGTGGCTCCAGCACACTAGCCTCCTTGTGAGGGTGAAGAGGGGCTGAGTTGTATCAGTTTTCAGTCCATGGTGACACATTTTCTCCTCTGATCTGTTTTAAGGAAGACCCCTGCCCCCAGCGTCCCCAGACCCGAACACTGATGAACTTGCAAAATCAGAGTGTGCCCAGTTTGGAGATCTTGAGTAGCCAAAACAGAAGCAGCAAACTGGAGTGGACAGAACAAAGGCTGGCATTATGTTGCCTAAGCTGAGTGGCCCTGCATTGTTGGGATGACACAAGAGAGCACTTATGCTCAGAAAAGAAGCGGATCTGAAGAGGAGAAAATAACCTGCTCCCTCCCTCTCACGCATGCAGCTTCTGCTGCATGGAATGGGTGGGTGCATCAGCAGTTTCTTTTTATATTTATTTACCATCTCTTTGGACTTCTGATGGGTTGAGTTGGTGGTTTTCTTGTCTTTGGCAGATGTTCCCAACTTATCTGGTACTTCCAGATCCTCAAATGAAAGTATTCATGGAACAGATTTCATTCTACCACTCACCAGTCCTCCAAAAAGGCTTTATCAGGGACTTTTCCTAGAAGGCTTTAGCAATACTGCATTTCTTTTCCTTCTTGCCGCCTCCTCAGCAGTGCTGTAGGAGCCTTTTTTTTAAGGCAGGGTCTCACTCTGGCCCAGACTGACCTAGAACTCACTCTATAGCCCCAGTCTGGTCTTGAACTGAAATTGATCTTCCTACCTCAGCCTTTAAGTGCTGAGACTAAAAGCATGTGCCACCACACCTGGTGAGCCACTTGAAGAAAAATAATTCAGTGTGTGTGTGTGGGGGGGGGGGGTAATGGCTTCTTGCCGCTGCAATCCAATGTCAGACACTTTCACCACTTTCTATATTCGCCTTACATGGGTGGCTTGGAAACTGAACCCCGGTCAGCAGGCTTTGCAAGCAAGCACTTTTAACAAATGAGCTGTTTTCCCAGCTTTTTTTTTTTTTGTGCATGTGTGTAGTGTCTGCACAGGTGTTGCAGAGGCCTGTGTCTGAAGGCTAGAGAGGGCGTTGAGAGTTCCGTCACTCTTCCATCTGATTTCTTTGAAACAGGGTCTCTCACTGACCCTGGAATTCACAGTTTTTCAGTTAGACTGGCTGACCAGTGAGCCCCAGTAATTCTATTTCAGTGTCCCATACTGTGGGTGCTAAGGCAGACATTTCCACAGTAGGCTTTTTATTTTATATGGGTGCTGGGATGGAATTTGGGTCTTAGCCATGAGCCATCTCCTCCCAGATCTTCCCTGGCTGTGCTCTCGTCCTTCAATAGCATCAGTGATCTTCAGTTTTGCTTTTCTGTTCCCTGTCTGCTCTCCTTTCTTCTTTCTTCCACGTTTCTTTCTTCTTCCTCACTGTATTACTCCCTGCTTCCGCTGCTCTGGTAGCTGGGAGATCAGGGGTGTATTTACATTGTCCTTGAGCTGTCCTTCACATACCACACCATTTAGTTGTTAGAATGTGTCCTCTGATATTGTGCTGCCTTTGTCAAGGTTTCCTGATCTTTTTCAAAAATCTTTTTATTGACAGCATGCATAATTATAGACAGTAATTTTTTTTGTTTGTCTTTTGAAGAAGCATCTCACTGTAGCCCAGGCCGACCTGGAACTCACGCTGTAGCCCAGGCTGACCTGGAACTCATGCTGTAGCCCAGGCTGGCCTCGAACTCATGCTGTAGCCCAGGCTGACCTCGAGCTCATGATGATCCTCCTGCCTCAGCCTCCTGAGTGCTGGGATTAAAGGCATGTGCCACCATGCCCAGCTGTCAGTTTTAAAACATTCTTATCACTGCCAAAAGGATGCCCACATCTATTTGATGTCATACCCAGATTTTCTTCTCTCCCACCCTGAGACAACATTAATCTGCTTTCTGTCTCTATGGATTGACCTAATCTGGACATGTAATTAGTCTTTAGTCTTTTGTGGATGGGTTCTTTCACAAGTTCATCCATCTTGTGCCCTGTAGCTGTACTTTACCCCTTTTATGACTGAACAATATGCACTGTGTGGATAGTATCACCTTTTGTTTATCCACTCAACAGTTGACACATTTGTCAACTGGACATTCGGGTTGTCTCTACTTTTTAGTTATTATGAATAATACTATTGTAGGTATTTGTGTAGAAGGTCTTCTGTGGGCATTTGTTTTCTGTCCTCTTGAATGTACACCTGGGAATTTACTTTATATAGCTTCCATTGTTTTAAGCTTGAGGCTTATTTTGTGACCTAATGTGATCTCTTTTGAAGAATAGTCCATGTGTACTTTAGGAGAATTGAGTATTGTTTCAGGGTGGAGTGTTCTGTATACATTTGTTAGGTCTATTCACTTGCAGGTGTATCCAATCCACAGGTCACACGTGGTCCAGGTTAGCTGTGAATGAGGCCTAACACAAATCATAAATTTACCTAAAACACTATGAGATTATTTTATAACTTTTGGTAACTCAATTGTATGGCTCTCGAGTATGAATTTGGTAGGTGACAACATCATTACATTGTCAAAGGTTGGACATGCCTGCGTGATGTCAATCCTCTCTTCCCTTTTTTTTTTTTTTGTTTTTTTCGAGGTAGGGTCTCGCTCTAGTCTAGGCTGACCTGGAATTCACTATGTAGTCTCAGTCCTCCTTTTTTCTATTTTTTTTTAATGAGGTTGGGTCTTTTGCTATCCCAGGCTGACCTGGAATTCACTCTGTAGTCTCAGGCTGATCTCGAACTCATAGTCATCCTCCTACCTCTGCCTGACCTAGAACTCACTGAGTGCTGGGATTAAAGGCGTGTGCTACCACACCCAGATTTGGGGGGGTATATTTTCATTTATTCATTCATTTGAGAGAGAGTGAGAGAGAATGGGCACACCAGGGCCTCCAGCCTTTGCAAAGGAACTCCAGACACATGTGCCACCTTGTGCATCTGGCTTTATGTGGGTACTGGGGAATTGAACTTGGGTCCTTCAGCTTTGCAGGCAAATGCCTTCACTGCTAAGCCATCTCTCCTGCCCTTGTTATATTTCTTTTAAAAATGTATTTTAGATTTTTAGTTAAGATGGCAACGTTGTAGCCACGCTAAAGCAACCTAAGGAGGGAAAGGCAGAGATACCACAGAATACACTCTTCTACCAAAAACCGAAGGCGTGGGAAAGTTTTCTATCCTCAGCAGAGAAACAGGAGAGACCTGGGTCTTCTGGCAACATCTGTCAGCAACACCCAGCACAGCTGATCTAAACAGCACATTCACAGACCCAGCCAGTCCACAGCTGACCGAGAGAGGGCCAGCCTCATACTCAGCTTGGGTGAGACCAGAGGCCATTTTCAGAGGTAACAGAGTCATCTTTGTTTGACCAATGCACCTCTGGTAGGCATTACCATTCTTTAATAGGCAAGGCTCTAAAAAGGAATTGTTGCATTTGATAATTTATTGATTCATAGTACTTTGTTGTCTCTACCTAGTGTCTTGGGGACAGGGTCTCACTCCGTCTCAGGCTGACCTGGAACCAGGCATTAACCAGAAATCTCAGCCTGCCAGTCTGCAGGACTGAGGGTGTGAGTTAACACACACACCCTTAAGTATTTTGGCTTTGTTAAGATTATCTGTTTAATCTCTGCCATTGCATAAATACCCTGTGGGGGTTTTGGTTTTATGTGTATATTGTCCATTTGCATATCAGAATTATATTTTGCTTCATTCAGTCTATTAGAACATTTTCATAACAGGCAACTAGAACTCATTTGGTCACTTCTATGGTCATTTTGGGAGTAATATAAGAGCCATACCTGGCACATTAGGCTCCCACCCTGAGGACGTATAACTTCTGATCCACACAACTAAGAATACAGCAGGTAATTGGGAAACCCAAGCATTGAGTAACGATGCACAAAGGGGTGCATGCATCTGGAGTCTGTTTGCAGTGGAGACTTCCAGGCCCATTGTCTCTGTCTCTTCTAGCTCTCTCTCTGCTCGCAAATAAATAAAAATATTCTTAAAATCTCTACATTACAACAGAAGAAATACAAAAAAAACTGATAATATAATTCCACCAAAAACTATAAATCCACCAGAAATGAATGACCTTCAGTAAGGCTGACTTAGATGAAATGTCTGACAAAGAATTCAAAAGAAAGATTATAACGATGGTCAAAGAAATCAAAGAGGAAATCAAATTCCAGGAGGAGGGCGGAGCATGATGGCGGACGAGTAGCAGCCTCGCCAGGACTCACTTCGTAAAGGTTTGATTTTCTAGCTGGGATCCAAACACTGGCCCTGAACCCAAATCCGTCACCAGCCGGGACAGGACTCCCCAGCGGCTTTCTGCTCCGCAGAGGAACAGAGAGCCACCCTTCCCCCACCCCAAGCTCATGCCAGTGGCATTGTCTCCTCTCCTGTGCTTCCCAAGCCATTACCGGCTGAGCACCTCTCCCTCCCGGGGCCTCCTTCCTCCAGCCTCCCTCCAGTGATTCTTGGGCGTACTTCTCCCTGAGACCTCCCCCACATACACAGGCAGATGTGCTCCTTGGGCAAACTGAACTAGCTCGGTTCCGGGAGCCCACTCCAGACCGCAGCTGCCAGGCGGGGCCAGGCCTCAGGCACCTGGGAACCTCTGCCAGTGTGGGGAGGGCACAAGCGGCTTCGGCGGGCACCAGGGACCATGCTCCACTGACAGGAGGGCACAGTCAGGTGGGAGAACACCGGGCTCTATAATTTGGGGTGCTGGGGCTGTTTCTACTGCAGCATACCAACTGGGGACAGGGGCCTATGTGGTGGCTCTAAGACTAAATAGTCACATACAGATGGATCCAGACAGGTTAAGATCTATGGGGACAGAACACCCCAACAGGAAAGACCTTTGTTTAAGATCAAACCTGGTGATCTTTCCACTGGAAGCAAAGCGGGCTGAACAGCACTCCTCAGGGTGCCTGAGTCCCACTCCCCTACCTGGACATGGGCAGAAACCAATGGAAAAACCCCACAGAAATCAAAGACAGAACTCCCCAACTCAGGGCCCCTAGTCCCATTATAGAACAGGAAAGTGGCAAGGAAGTGGAGACAACAAATATACAATTGCAAAGAGAGAATAATATGACTCCTGACCACAACTGCAATGCAAACTTGAAGCAGTTAATGGCTGATATGGAAATTATGAGAAAACATGAATGAGATGAAGCTTTCTAACTCAAGCATAGACCCCAGACTGAATTTAATGGAGAGAAATATGAATGATTTCAGAAACACATTAAGTGAATTGAAGATTAATCAACTAAGAGAGGAGCTAGACAATCAATTGATTAAATTTGATGACTTAAAAAAACTTAAAAATGATTATCAGGAATCCCAAGCAAAAACAAAAATAGATTGGAAATTGGATCTCACCAAAGAATTGGAGACTATAAACAAAATTATAGCAGAAACAAATAATGAAAATGTGATGTTAAAACCTCCCTTGATCAATCAGTCCCACAGTTGACAATCTGGAGGATAGACTTTCAAAAGTTGAAGACAAGTCAGAAGGAATTAATAAGGATGTCATAGGTTTCAATAAATTCAAGAAATCAAGTGAGAAAATTTGAGGGACCTATGGGATACCATAAAGAAGCCCAATATTAGAATCATAGGAATCCCAGAGGGAGAAGAAGCCCAGGCTAAGGGCATAGGAAATATCTTAAACAGAATTATTCAAGAAAACTTTCCCTACTAACAAGAGAAAGCCCACTCAACTTTGAAGGGGCCTAGAGGACTCCAAACAGACAGGACATGAAGAGGAACTCTCCAAGACACATTTTAATTAAGATGCCTAACATAGAAAGCAAAGAGAAAATACTCAAAGCTGCTAGAGGAAAGCAAACCGTAACTTATAAAGGAAAAGCCATCAGACTTACCTCTGACTTCTCATTAGAAACCATGAAAGCCAGAAGGGCTTGGAATAATGCTTTCAGGGCCTAAAGAAGTATGACTTTCAACCTAGACTACTATACCCAGCAAAGCTATCCCTCATAATAGATGGAGAAGTGAAAGTGTTCCATGAAGTAAAAAAGCTCTACAACTATTTGAACACAAAGCCAAAATTTCAGAAGATCCTGCAAGAGATATCCCACACAGAAGAAACAAGAAATCTACCTCAGAAGAGTACCAGATATCAGACATGACAATCGCAGGCAGTGCGCTAATAACAGCAGCAGAGACAACAACCCCCATTAACCCTTCATCATGGCAGGGCTTAAAGCAAACCTCACAGTTATATCACTGAATATAAATGGACTTAACTCCCCTATAAAAAGACACAGACTTGCAGGGTGGATCAGAAAAATGGACCCTTCCATCTGCTGCCTTCAGGAAACGCACTTTACTTCTAAAGACATAAATCTTCTTAGAGTAAAAGGATGACAATAACACGTCATATCAGAACTTATGGGACACAATGAAGGCAGTCCTGAGGGGAAAGTTCATCGCGCTAAATGCCTTCATATCAAAGACAGAGAGGTCTCAAATCAATCGCCTAACCACCCACCTAAGATCATTGGAACAGATGGAAAAAGCTACCCAAGGAGCTCAAGACTAAAGGAAATAACTAAAATCAGAGCTGAGATTAATGAATTGGAAATAAAACGATTAAAAAATAGATAAATCAAAGAGTTGGTTCTTTGAAAAAGTTAATAAAATCAATCCCTGGGCAATCTAATCAAACGAAGAAATGAGAAAGACCAAATCAACAAAATCAGTAAGGACAATGGTGAGATCACAACAGATCCTGAAGACATTGGAAGAATCATCAGGTCATATTTCCAAAACCTCTACTCCACAAAATTAGAGAACCTGGAAGAAATGGATAAGTTTTTAGACACCTACCAACTGCCAAAGCTTAACCCAGAGCAGATAAAAGCACTAAATAAACCTATCACATCCACAGAGATTGAAGATGTAATCAAAAACCTTCCCAAAAGGAAAAGCCCAGGACCAGATGGTTTCTCAGCTGAATTCTACCAAGCCTTCATCACAGAGCTGAAACCACTCTTTTCTAAAGCTTGTTAGAAGCATAGAAAAAGATGGAAGGCTACCAAACACCTTCTATGAAGCTACCATTGCCCTAATCCCTAAACCAGGCAAGGATGCAACAAGAAAAGAGAACTATAGACCCATATCTCTGATGAACTTAGATGCAAAAATCCTGAACAAAGTCCTAGCAAACTGGATACAATGCTACATCAAAAATATTATCCACCCTGACCAAGTTCGCTTTATCCCAGAGATGCAGGGTTGGTTCAACATACGCAAGTCGATAAATGTAATACATCACATTAATAGGCTCAAACACAAAAACCACATGGTTATCTCAATAGATGCGGAGAGGGCTTTAAACAAAATTAAACACCTCTTCATGTTCAAAGCTCTCAAAACTATAGGCATAGATGGCCTATTCCTCAATTTAATAAAGAAAATTTACAAAACTCCCAAAGCACAGATCATTCTCAATGGGGAACGACTCAAGGAGTTCCCACTCAATTCAGGAACAAGACAAGGCTGCCCACTCTCACCACTGCTCTTTAACATAGTGGTTGAAGTTCTAGCCCAAGCGATTAGACAAGAGAAGGGCATAAAAGGGATAAAAATTGGAAAGGAAGAAATTAAACTATCCCTCTTTGCAGATGACATGATCCTTTATCAGACCCAAAGAATAGTATCAGTAACCTCTTGAAAGTAATTAATGCCTTCAGCAACGTGGCAGGTTACAAAATTAACACAAAATCAGTAGCCTTTCTTTATGCAGAAGACAAACAGACAGAAAAAGACATCAGAGAGACTGTCCCATTTCTATAGCCTCAAAGAAAAACAAATACCTTGGAATATCACTAACCAAGGTTGTAAAGGATTTATGTAAGGAAAATATTGAAACAAGAAGGAAACAGGAGGACGTGAGAAGATGGAAATATATTGTATGCTCATGGATAGGGAGAATCAATATAGTAAAAATGGCAATCCTACCAAAAGCGATTTACAAATTGAATGCTATGCTGATAAAAATCCTAACCTCTTTCTTCACAGACATAGAAAAGATAATCTCTAAATTTATTTGGAAGGAAATTTATTTGGAAGGGCAAAAGACCTCAGATAGCCAAAAATATTCTAAGTAAAAAATCCTACTCAGGAGGTATCACCATGCCTGACTTCAAAACATACTACAAAGCCATAGTAACGAAAACAGCATGGTACTGGCATAAAAACAGAAAGATCAATGGAACAGAATTGAAGACCCAGCTTTACATGGAATTAACTTCACTTCTTTGGTCTTTGACAAGGGAGCCATCAATGTATGCTGGGCCAAAGATGGCATCTTCAACAAATGGTACTGGAGGAATTGGATAAACGTGTAAAAAAATGAAAATAGACCCACTCCTTTCACTGTGCACAAAAATCAACTCCAAATGGATCAGAGACCATAATATAAATCCGGTAACCCTGAACACCCTGGAAAAAAAAATAGGAGGAACTCTACCTGAAATAGGAGTAGGGAAAAATTCCTGAGCAAATCTCCAGCAGCCCAGGAAATACAACAAACACTTAACCTCAAAAGCTTCTGTACAGACAAACCATACTCAGAGCCAATAGACCCCTTCAAATTGGGAAATGATTTTCGCCAGCTACAACTCAGACAGAGGCCTAATTTCCAGAACCTACAGAGAACTCAAAAATATTAATAACAACCCAAAATGTCCCCTCACAAAATGGGGTACTGATTTCAACAGAGAATTCACAGAGGAGGAAACACAAATGGCTTTGACTCATTTAAGAAATTGCTTAGCATCCTTAAGCATCAGGGAAATGCATCTCAAAACCACAATGAGATACCATCTTACCCCTGTCAGAATGGCAATCATAAAGAAAACCAACAACAATCATTGCTGGCGAGGATGCGGGGAAAAAGGAACCCTCATTCACTGCTGGTGGGATTGCAGACTTGTTCAACCATTATGGAAAACAGTGTGGAGACTCCTAGACAGAATGGACATAGAACTATCAATGGACCCAGCTATCCCTCTACTAGGCATCTACCCACAAGATGCCACAACTTGATGCAGAAAATTTTGTACAACTATATATATATAGCAGCTCAATTCATAATAGCCAAGAATTGGAATCAACCCAAATGCCCATCCATGGAGGAATGGACAGGGAAACCGTGGTATATTTACATGATGGAATTGTACTCAGCTGAAAGGAAAAATGACATCGAAATTTAGGAAAAAAATGGTCTGACTTCAAGCAGATCTTACTAAGTGAACACTCAAAAGAACAGAGAATTGAACTCCACATACTCTCCCTCATATGCGGTCCTCAACCAGGATAACCATTTTCTTTATGCAGACTAGTAGAAAGAAGTGAGAGGTTATGAATGAGGTGTAAGAGAAGGGGGGAGGAGAATGGCTTAAGTATGAGACTAAACCTAATTAGGTTCAAAAACATAAAATCCTCATGAGCATAATGTGACCTAAAGAGTAAATAGTGG
>PVHP010028271.1:0-23241 GCA_004024765.1 Zapus hudsonius | reverse complement strand
AAACGATGGCATGAGCAGAGGGCTGGACATCACCTCTGCCACAGCACTGCAAACAGCGGCAGGAAGGTGTGCCAAACACTGGCAAGGGGAAGCTGGCTTATAACCCCATAAGCTCGCCCCCAACAACACAGCTTCATCGAGGTTGTAAAACCCAAACTGCCATCAGCTGAGGATCGATCTATCAGAACACATTCAATTGATTGTGGGGGACACCTGTATCAAACCATGACAGGCATTCATATATTCAACTGATAATTCTCAGTGGTCTTTAAAATAGCTTTAATGATTTTGTAACAAAACTCATCTAGTTCATTTAGAATTTTAAGCAGCTATAATTAATCATACGACGATCATCCTTAATTTATACATATTTGTCAGTCAGGTTCAAGTAGAATTGGAGGTAATAGGAGATACACATAAAATGATTTGTTGCAAGGAATTAGCTTTGTCAGCGCTGATTAGACAGGCAGGCTGGATCTGTAGGGTGTGTCTAGAGCTTTAGCTGCTGTGCACAGACTCGCTTCCCCAGGGAAATCTCCGTTCTTGATGCGACTCACACTACCGTATGTGTATTTGCAGTCTCAAGTGGAGGATAACATTGGCACACCAACTATGAACTGCAGTGACTTCCCACTCTAGGAAAAGTACATTTTAGCAGAGAAAGCCTTGATCTTCCTGTTTGGGAACCTAGCTGGGACAGGATGTTTTGGAAGAAGGATTGCAAAGTGCATTTAAGATAGCAAAAAAAAAAAAAGTTACTAGAAGGAGGATTAGAGATGGAGCCCTGAAGAACTGGACATCTGAAAGTGGGCACTGCACCTGGAAGGCCTCAGAATTGCCATCACCACGAGCATTGCTACTAGCTGGTAGAACTGAGATTTTCTCCCCAGGGATTTGTGGAAATCACTTAATTAGTTGCACACGAAACTCACATAAAAATGACCATTTTCCAGAAGAATAGAAGAAGACTCAAGAGAGGTTATGCAGCATGCCTGTATGACAGGAGAAAAAAGTGATTCTAAACTTCTATGCTTAGATGAGAGTTTTTCAAAGCTGGAAAATGGACAGAAACAAATGTGAAACCCAGGCATCCACCCAGCTTCTGAGAGCTGGAGCCTCTGTTTCCCCTTTGGGCCCTTTTCCTTCCTCTACTCCTGCAGTGCAAGGACCAATCAGGAAGATCACTCTATAATGTTCTGCTTTTATGGAGGGGCAGGGCATCCTTGCCCTCCAGCTTTTGTTACTGGCCTCCACCACCAGAGAGTTTGGAGGTTGGGATGTTTAGCAGTTACTTCTGTCTTGGCTGATCAAGTGCCTTTGGGTTTCCTTTCCTATGCAGGTCACAGACAAATCTGGAATGTTGCCAACCTATGACATCTGAGTCATTTTTCATAGTCATTCCCTGTTAGTTTTTGTTAGGTTTATGATCTATTTCCCATTCTTGATCAATGTTCCGTTTAGCATGAAGCCTTTCCAGCTAATGGTGGGTGGCAGCATCATCACACAACCTCCTCTGCTTCTGGAATGTGCCTTATCACAGAGAGGCTGTGAATAGAAGGGGAGAGAGTCTAAGCCTGTGAAAAATTGAATAAGTGCCTTTGCTCTTATCTCTTCCTTTCCTGGGAGAGGAAAGAATGTAAAGGAACTAGTCCCTTCTCCAGAGCCAACAGCACCCAGACACCTGGCGTCAGGAGCAACCGGACTAATCCAGCTATCCACAAAAAAGATCCAACCTGGATCTCAAGCTGGGCTTCTCACTTGCAGAAACTCCTTCTTGATTACTTGGGCAAGAGCCCTTCCTTACTTCCTTTTCTTAACTTCTGTCTAATAAAATGTGAACTTTATCTTCTGGTCTGTGGATTTCAATTCTTTGAATTGATAGGAATCCAGAAGCCACTGACTTAGTGAGAGCTTTGCATGACCACCGAGTTTCTACTATGTTAGTGATGCAGGAGTTTTGGTCCAGGGAGAGATTAAATTCCATGAAGATGCCAGAGATTCCAGGCCTGTGGACCCTGACATTTGGGTTCTTATCTGAGTTAGCAATGAATTTGAAACAGATTCTGAGAGGGTTAAGTTATGACATATAAAGGTTGATTTTAGGGAAAGTAAGATTCCAGAGGAAAAACTATCAGGAAGTTCCAAGCCAAAAAAGAGTTTATTCCTCTTTGGCCTGGAAGGGGGAAGGGAGGTGGAGAAAGTCTCCCTCACACAGGGAAATGTCTGGACACACACACACACACACACACACACACACACACACACACACACTGCAAAACATCAAAAGATCCCCCTCATATAAGGGGTCAGGAAAGGCTAAAGATAATAAAGGACTCAGCTTAAAGAGAGATCATACATGTAGCAAAGTAAGAAAGCATCCAAGAACAAAATACATGTAGAAAACAGGCAGGCAAATGTCCAGGCAAATAAGAACCACCCCCCCCCCTTCTCAGCCAGGCTTACCAACAGGGGCAAGGAAGCCAAACCAGGAGAATGAAGAGAATGCCAAGCAAAGGAGAGTTATCCATGTAGCTAGGCAAGAGAGTACTCAGAACAAGGTCCACGTGGAAAATAAGCAGAAAAACACCCCAGTAGAATAGAAATGCTTCCCCTCCCCAGCAAGCCAGGAAGGGAAAGAGCTTACCAAAACAAGGGCTGGGACAGTCAGGATCAGGGTAAGAGAAAGGGACCAGGAAATTTACACACCTGGTTAAGCTCCTTTATATGGGTCAGACATACTATTAGGATGAGTCTTATTATCAAACTCAGGTATGTAAGAGAAAGAACTGAATGGTTGGTGGACTCCAGAGGCTGAAAGGAGGGGCAAGTCACCCAAGTGGGCCTGGACCAAGAAAACTTGGAGAGGAAGCAGGAAGCCCTGCTGAATTGTTGCTTGCAGCCATCTTGGATGAGACTAGATTAGACAACGGGTTCTAATCCTGCCAGGGCAGGCAAAATGGCATCATGTTCTCCATGGGCCTCTGTCCCTGGCTGATTGCCTATAAAAAGCTATACTGTTCCTGTTTCTCCATCATTAATCCTAACTTGCCTACCCAAGAACCAAGATGAGGTTCCAGTACTCTCCATACACCCCAGATTCCCGTGTCAGTAGGGAGAGAGGAATAGGGGAAGGAGGGAGGGAGGAAAGCCAAAAGTATATCACAAATATGCATAGGACATCTTGGGAAGGATATTGTCTCTCCAAGGTAACTAGGAACTAGTATATGGTTGTCTGGAAGGAAGATTTCCTTCAATAGTAAATCACTTTTAAATTCGTTCCAAGAGGTTATATTATAATATCAAATAAAGTAAAAACCAAATCCCAAAGAAGATAAATATATCAGAATGCTGTGACCAGCCCTGTAGCATCCACTCTGAAAATAGTTCCTACTGTATGCAAGGCTATACTAATCAATGTTTTGGAAATCCCTACACAAAACTGTTAAGTGTATCTAACAGTTTCCAGTAGAAAATGTCTACCATCAACATCTCCTCCCCATTATATGTTCTCCATTACTTTTTTACGATCCGTAATCTTATTCATCAAAACTCGAGTTTGAGAAATCAGTCTTTTCAAAAAGATCAACACACTGTCCCTCTATGATATTCTCCTGTTTATTTTGTTGCTGGCTTGCTGTCAGTGTTAGGGCTTTTTCCCCCCTCCTTTTATTGGCCTCCCATTGTGTAGAAGAGCTAAGGCAGAGACCTAACATAATAGTTCATACATTAGTACAATAGTATTTCTGCTGAGAGCAACCCCCTTCACTTCTCTGATTTCCTAATAAAACAAACAACATTTTATCCCTTCGGCTTTTTGTGAACTTTCCTTTCTCTGTCACTTTAGGTCTGTGCAAATTTAGTCTTGAAATCAGATTAAGACTCAGAAAGGCAGTGGTTAATGCTTTTATTTCATAATGAATTTGTGGCATTTTAGCCTGTGTGCTCACCTAAAGTGAGTGTGTGCGGTCTCTACCTGCAGCCCCCTTTTTAAGCACAAACTTTTGTAAAGGAAGGTATGCCATCTGGTGGGAAACTCTGAAGTCCCTAGAAACTTGGCTTGGAGGATCCTGGTAAAGCAGCTGAAGGGAGAAATGGAAATGTTCCTATTGCTATTTTTTAATCAGAAATTCATATACATGCAGAGAACAGGTAAGCATATCTACTCTCTTCCTCAGCCCACCCTGTCAGTTATCTCTGTTATCCCACAGTATTTCTTGATAGCCTACCTTGGAAACCCTCTTTATACTCAGAATCAAATACTGAGATTTATTGAAAGCCACTCTTCCTAGCTAGCTTGCAAATGACCTCTTTCTCATTGTGTAAAGAAGATCTCTGCTATCTCTTCCCTTCATGTAAGGACACCAGGGCTATCAGGTTAGGGTGTGACTCTTACCTCACCTTGTCAGGCTTTGACATAGAGACTCTGAGGCCATGCCTTTTCTTAGGAAAGGGAGTTTATTGTAGGCTTATAGCTGTGAGATTTTATGAAGGGAAGAACTGAGCTGGTTAGTCCAGCACTCATGCTAGGTGTCAATGAATCATCCAGGAAAAGAAAACTCCCATCTTGGAAAGGGATAACCTTTTTATGGCATTTTTGGCCTCCACCCAGATGTGTGTTCTCTCTCTCTATCTCTCTCTGCCTCAACCTCCTTTTACTTTATTAAAATATCACTTTATACCTCTTCTTAAGACTTAAAAAATTGATACTTTTTTAAAGCTTTGTGTCCATGTAAAAAATGGCTATGATTTTGTTTGCTGAGAAGAGCTTGAGTAAAAGTATTTTCACTTACATTCAGTATTTTTCATGGTTCTCAGAGTTTTGTGCACATTATCTGGAAAGCTTATTAAATACAAGTGAGTTTTGGGCTCAGCCATCCATTATGGGCCTGGAGTTTGCCTTTAACAAGTCTCTATGTGATGCTGATGCTACAGGCCGCTGGTCACAATGCATGACCGAATAGCTAGTGCAACTCCTCAAGATGGCTTTCTCCAATCTGAGAATGGCAGCCCCTCCCCTGATTTAACCCAGGATGAGACAGGCTCAGCAGCAATGGTATATACTCAAAATAAATTAATAATAAATAAATTATTAATTTTTTGAAAAGCACAGAAATATTTGAAGCAGGCAGAATAATCAGAACTTTCACTGAATGAGGTTTTTCTGAAAACAGACAGGAATTGATTTTCCTTTCCAGTTTCTCTTCTGTAATCAACTACAAAGGTGCACACTTACCCACCAGCAGATCAGCTGATTCCTCCCTACTGAAGGAGCACTGCACGGAGACACTGGCTACGCAGATTTCTGAAGGGCAATCAGGTCTGTCTGCCCTTCAGAACACACTGACTCTGGGTCAAACCTCTCTCTAGTTACCCCTCCTAGTACCTTTTTCATAATTTAAACATTTCTATCAAATAGTTTTTATGCAAATTTGAAATCCAAAAGCATATCCATAGTAGTCCTAATTTTCTATTTCATCATTTTGTGTATGTGTAAGTACAGCTCTATAAAGACATATTAGAACTTATAATGTAGAACTAGAACTTCTTATTATTGAGTGAAACTTAAAGGCAGGTTTCCAACTGAGATCTCTCCAGCTATGGATCATAATCAAAAGGAAACAGTTTAGGCTGGAGAGATGACTCAGTGGTTAAGGTGCTTGCCTGCAAAGCCTAACGACCCAGGTTTGATTCCCCAGTACCCATGTAAGGCCAGATGCACAGGGTGGCACATGCATCTGGAGTTCGTTCACAGTTTCTAGAGGCCTTGACATACCCATTCTCTCTCTTTCTCTCTCTCTCCTTGCGATTAAATAAATAAAAATAAAGCAAAAAGGAAGCAGTTTAAAGTCTGCTTCCACATAAGGCTGAAACTTCTTGACGGGTATCTTTCCCCAAAACCAAGTATCCTACGTCATCAACTTCTGTTTTGCTGGGGAATCCTATGTTCTTCATCATTTCCTGATGCCAATATGCATTATAACTCTTTTGTCTTTAAGAGTACTGATCGGGGTTCTATAGAAGGGATTCACTAGATTGACTTATATGATGGCAGGCTGTACAGTACCACAAGAGCCATCTGGAAGTCTGCGTAGCTGCTCAGCTCAAGAGGCTGGATGCCACAGAATAAGAGAGATGGATGGATGCTGCTGCCCCAGGTCGCACACTAAAGGCATGCAGGCCTCCCGGAGAACTGTTCAAAGGTTGAAGCATCTGGAGTCTGATGTCTGCAGGTCAGTGCAGTAGCACAACACAGGTCACTTCTCAAGGAGCACCGACCATGGGCACCCTGCTAGCTTCTCCCTTCTCGCACTGTTTTGTTCCAGCTGGGTCGCTGTCCCATTGCATGGTGCTGCTGAGGTTTAGGTTGGGTCCTCTCCATCCTGTTCTCTGACTCACATGCCAGAGTCTCTGAAACTCTTTCATAGACCCTGCCAAAAATATGCTTCTCCAAGTTCAGTAGACAGCCAAGCTTAACCAACACGGGTTAGTTATGAGGAAAAAACAAGGAAAACATTCATTCATTGTTATCACACAACATAGTGTCAGCACATTGTGGTGTGTACGCACTGAACACAAAACAGACCCACAGGGTAGGTATCAAAGAGGCCAGGAACATAGAGCTATCTTAAGGATTGTTTAGCTCAGGATTTTTTTTTTGTCACCAGGATGGACTGGGAAATAGATGATTTAGGACTTTGGGAAAAAAGCAAACAATGAAAGTTTGCTCTCTGATCTCTGTGGTTAATGATTTTAGCTGTCAGTTATAATAAAAACTGACATCTAGTTACTAGGTGCCAAGCACTATTCTAAGAATATTTCATTCCCTTAACTCTCCCATCACCACTATGAACTGGAAGCAGCATGGTTCTGATTCATAAGCAAAGAAAATAAAGCAGAGACAGACCATAATTTCCCTTAAAGGTTCCCAATAAAGAGACAGATCCTTAATTTCAAATGCAGATCGGAACACAGGCCTATAATCATGTTCCTTCATTCAACATCTACTTTTTGAACCCTCAACACGTGCACCTCTCATTTCAGGATGGAAGCTTGAGTAGTGAATGAGAGACAAACACCCTGCTCTGGAGATGCTAAGTGCCCCTTACAGCGGTATGTGAATCTTAAGGGTGGCAAGAGTGAGGATAGATCAGCATAGTGGTAACAAAGCAGAGTGCTGTGCAAGTGCCCTTCTCCAGCCTGGGTGCCTTCATGGTGCCAACCTAGACAATGTGTTCTGATTCATTGCACAAAGCTGGTCCCTGAAGGGTCTGGTTTTAATTCAACTCTGTAAAGAGTCCAGCCAGTTTCATGTTGTAGTTTCAATTTCCCTTTTGTAAGGTTTGTTTCAGGGAAACAGGAAAAGAAACCAGAAGTTGCTGCTATATATGGGTCCCTAGCCCTTAATCAGAGGCAGAGGAAGGCAATTTCTGACGAGGAGCACAGCAGCCTGAACTGAGCCCTTCAGCACAGCTGACACTTGCCCAGCAGCAATCATGAGGTGAGCCTTTCCCTTTCTGGGGCTGCAGAGAGAACTGCAGAGTCAGTCTAGCTGTCAAATGCAAATTTTAAGCAACCATGCCTTCAGGCAAAGAGAGCTCTGGGTAAATGTTTGTAGGGTTTTTTTGTTTTGATTTGTTTTTTGTTTTTTTGTTTTTGGTTGTTTTGTTTTGTTTTTGGGTTTTTGTTTGTTTTTGTTTTGTTTTTGTTTTGTTTTTTTTTTTAGTTCTACCTCCAGAGATGGAGATAACAAAGCTAATTTGTTTCCTCCTACATATCAACAGGACTCTTGCCTAAGGGCTTCTCCAGGCCTGTTCACTGGGAGCTAAACTGAGGTCAGAGAAAAAAGGGGCAGAGAAAGATGCTGTATCTGTCAGGGCCTTCAGAAAGAGCACCTGGAGGAATTCCTTTATGAACTCTTTTTCCTTTAGTTGCAAGAAATTAAGGGCTTCTAAAAATAAGTATTATTTAACAAAAGTGTTATCTTTCAGTTGTATTTTCTTTATTGTTACAGATGTACTCAAAATACTAATCCCATTTCCTGCTGATGTGAATATTACTTTAATTGCTTCGTTCATCCCAAAGTTACATCAGAGTGTCTCTGTGGTTCGAGCCCACTCAAAATTACATCAGAGCTGGTGACTAAGCAGAGTACAGAATGTAGCTTCTCTCATGGGTGAAAGTAAGAAGCTAAGTCAAGTAGTGAAATTGGATGCCATATGAAGGGCTGGTCAAAGGAATTTCAAATAAGTATAGATAATACATATCTCTGGCCTGCAAATACACAATTGTGCACTTTATATGCAAGTTTATATGTCCCATTACTGTCTTTTATACTGGGGAAGCACTAAGGAGCTCGTGGGCTGAGGAAATCTTCCTGTAACCTCACTCAGACAGGCTCAGATTGGACATGGGCTTCAAGGTGAGGCTGAGGTCATTAGGATGCCAGATCCTAAGCCACTCTCCTGGCCCTTTCCCGGACTTACTGCTCTTCACTATGACCTGGTGATTTGAAAGGAAAGAGGGTCCTTCCCACCCAGAAACGACTGCCTGTATTTCTTCCTATTTGCTTTATAATTTTTTATTTGCATATTTTATGTGAGTGTGTGTGCATGCATGGTGTGTGCGTGTATACAAACCAAGGTCTCTCAGCACTGCAAATAAAACCAGATGCATGCCACACTGAATCATGGAGAGTGGGCACAATGCCTTCTCCAGTTGCAACTAGATCTCATTCCACAGCACATACTACACACACTCTAGAGTCCTGCCTAGCATGGCTGCCATCCAAGCCCAGTGTGCCCTGCACACCTCCAAACACAGGACAGGCTCTAGTTCCCTCATTGCCTCTTGGATCTGGTTCCAGTCTGGAATTCCTAACCCTGGACCAAAAGGTGTGTGGTTGAGGAGTAGACTATCGAAAATAAACAAGAAGAGTCAGGTAGGCAGTTAATATAGTTCAAAAGTGATTGCTTGAGTTGGAGGAATTGCTCAGTGGTTAAGGTACTTGCTAGCAAAGCCTGATAGCCCTGGTTTAATTCCCAGTACCCACGTAAAGCCAGATGCACAACGTGGTGCATGTGTCTGGAGTTCATTTGTAGTGGTAGGAGGTTTCTCTCTATCTCCCCCTCTCTCAAATAAATAAAAACACTTTGAAAGCCAGGTGTGGTGGTGCATGCCTTTAAGCCTAGCCCTCAGTAGGCACAGGTAGGAGGATCACGGTGAGTTCCAGGCCAGCCTGGGACTATAATGTCAGTTCCAGGTCAGCCTGGGCTTCAAGTGAGAACCTACCTACCTTCAAAAAAAAACTTATATCTATCTCAAAGTGATCCTTGTCACTTTTATGGCTTTCCTGATATCTTATCAGCTACGTATGTCACAAATTATAATATTAAAATACACAGCTGCTTATAAAAGGCTGACTTATCGATAGCATGAAAAACATTAAAGGAGAATACACAATGCTGCAAGGACTCCTGTGCTAGGTTGGTTGGTTTGTTGCTGGTTTGCTCTATGTAGGCCTGAGATTCTGGAGCCACTTCCTGCTATGGTAATGGGTAAGTAAACAGGACAACTCAGTGCCACCGCTCCTGTCCCTAGACTTCCAGCCCCTACCTCTGCATATCACCCAAGGTCCCTCCCTCACAGAGCATTTTTCCTCCACCTCTCATAAATCAATCTCTCATGAATCTATCTCCCTCTCTGTGTGTTTCTTGCTCCAGGTGCATGCATACTCCCCCCTTTGTATCTCCCTCTTTCCTGTTTTATCTCCTTCACTCTTTGAGTTCTTTTGCGTTCTCTCTCTTTTTCTCTCTCTCTTGCATGCATTCTCCTTTTCTCTATCCCTTCTTGCCTTCTCTATCACCCTTTTTTCTTCTTCTCACTCCCTCTTCTCTCCCTCTCCCATTGCGCTCTCTCTCTCTCTCTCTCTCTCTCTCTCTCTCTCTCTCTCTCTCTCTCTCTCTCTCCTTAAAATAAAGTCTTAAACCCTTCAAACATGTTTGTTTCAGTGCCTCTACCCAGACCTTAAAATCTCACACACCCTACAGGAAAAAGACCTCTTCCCAAAAGAAAAGGAACTAGCTGCTTGTGGGTGTTCCCTGCAGCCACACTTCCTAATCTTTATAAAAGATTACCTCAAGAGAGAAAAAATAATGTTTCAAAGCATTAAAACAAAATTACAAAATTAGTGGGGGTGTGGTGGGCACACCTTTAATCCCAGCACTCTAGAGGCAGAGGACTGTTGTGAATTCGAGACCATCCTGGAACTACAGAGTGAGTTCCAAGTCAAGTCAGTATGGGCTAGAGTGAGACCCTACCTTGAAAAAACAAAAGTAAACAAAATTATTAGTATGTCACTTTAATGAGACATTCTAGCAAGTAGAAATTGGGGCAAAGGATAACATTTCATCCCAAAATAAAAGTTTAAGGCAATGCCAACATACATAGCAATAATAGTAATAAAATTAAAATGCAAAATTTGGGCTGAAGAGAGATTGCTCAATGGTTAAAGGTGCTTGTAAAGCCTAACAGCCTGGATTTGAGTCCCCAGTACCCACATAAAGCCAAATGCACAGGGTGACACATGCATTTTCAGTTCATTTGTAGTGGCAAGAGGCTCTGGTGTACCCATACTCTCTCTTTCTCACCCACCCTTTTTGTTAGTTTGCAAATAAATAAATATTTTTTTGTATTTATATTTTGAGGTAGGGTCTCACTCTAGCCCAGGTTGACCTGGAATTCACTATGTAGTCTCAGGATGGCCTCAGACTCACAGTGATCCTTCTATCTTTATCTCCTGAGTGCTGGGATTAAAGGTGTACACCACCACACCCGCTAATAAATAAAATTATTTTAAAAAGTAAAATACAAACCACTCTGAAACAGGAAAGGATAAAGAAGATAGCTCAGCAGTTAAAGGGCACTTGCTTACAAAGCCTGCCAGCCTGGATTTGATTCCCCAGTACTCAGATAAAGCCAGATGCACAAGTGGCGCATGCCTCTGGAGTTTGCAGTGGCAAGAGGCCCTGGCACGCCCATACTCTCTTTCTCTCTCTTTTTTTTTTATAAATTATATCTTTATTATCCATATTTAAATACACTGAATGAGCAAATAATGTGTTGGTGTCCCCAGTTCCCCAATTTCTCTTTCCTGTCCCCAATCAGCTGGATATCCTCCTCCATGGGCAAACTGGATCAGTCCATCGGGTAGGGGGTTATGGATAGCCTAGGAGTCAACCTGGTTCCACCTCCCTTTGTGTGTTGCTACTGAGGGGGGCCATGTCTCTGGATATTCTCCTCCACCATGGATCTTACAATCTTTCCACCCCCTCTTCCACTCAGTTCCCTGAGTCATGGTGGGTGGTACTCACTCTCTTTCTGTCTGCCTCTTTTTCTCTGTCTTTGTGTGTCTCTCTCTCAAATAAATAAATATATTTAAAATCAGAGGAAATAAGTTTAAAAACGTAACAATATCTAAAGATCAAATTTAATTGGTTAAGATGGAATAATCTATTTTATAATCCATCTAATAATCAGCAGTAAAAGTTGAGGGTAAAATAAGATCAAACTTCATTACTTTTTAACAGAAAAATTAAGAAGATAAAATGGATTTGAATTTCAGAGATCATAAATTATAATTAGTACAGTGAGATATCAAAAGAATAGAAAATTATAAAAATTAGGTAAATATTAGGTAAGCATAAAGAACCAAAAAAAGGAATTAAATTATTTCTTCTCTTAAGAAAACACAAAATGGCCTTTAATCCCTGCACTAAAACTCAAGAGGCAGATAGATGTAGGAGGATCACCATGAGTTTGAGGCCAGCCTGAGATTACACAGTGAATTCCAGGTCAGTGGGGCTAGAGTGAGACCCTACCTCAAAAAAACGTAACAACAACAAAAAAAATGAGTAACATCAAATCTGTGCTGTGCTGGCAATCAGTTCCTATCTACTTGTCCAGAGCTGGCTCTGACTGACTCATTGCCTTCCCTCTACTTCTTCTGCCTATAGGCAGCAAACTTACTTTCTCAGTCAGGAATTAAGATATGTGCCAAAATATTAAAAGAAAGAAAAGGAGAATATGTTCTTTGGTTGGCTTCAAGGTCAGGCCATTTAGAAGGAAAACACTCACAAATGAAGGCATGTGTCTCAAAGTGACTGTCTTTCTTTCTTCCCTACAGCAAAGCCACCGAAACATCCTTGGAGAGCAGCTTACGACAACTCAAATGCCATTTCACCTGGAACTTGATGGAGGGAGAAGAGACTGTGGATGAATTTGAGGACAGAGTGTTGCACAAGCATGAGTTTCAGAACAGTGAATTCAAGGCCACGGTGTGCAACATCCAGGCCTACATAAAGCAGCGCAGAGGCGAGAACCAAGCGGCCCTGGAGTACTTGGGGCAAGCTGAAGACTTCATCCGGAGAGAGCATGCCGGCCAGGCGGAGATCAGAAGCCTGGTGACCTGGGGAAACTACGCCTGGGTCTACTACTACATGGGCCGGCTTGCAGAAGCTCAGGCTTCGGTGGACAAGGTAAGGCGGGTGTGCGAGAAGCTCTCCAGCCCCTACAGTATCCAGAGTCCTGTGCTGGACTGCGAGGAGGGCTGGGCACGGTTAAAGTGTACAAAAATTCAGAATGAAAGAGGAAAGCTGTGTTTCGAGAAGGCTCTGGAAAAAAGCCCAAAGAACCCAGAATTCACCTCAGGATGGGCCATAGCAATCTTCCGTCTGGATTATTGTCCACCACATCAGGACCCCAGGGAGCCTCTGAGGCAAGCCATTCGACTGAATCCTGACAACCAGTATGTTAAAGTCCTCTTGGCTCTGAAACTTCAGAAGATGCATGAACTTGACCAAGCAGAGAGGCTTGTTGAAGAAGCCTTAAAGAAAGCCCCAGGCGCAACAGACGTACTGCGAGGGGCAGCCAAGTTTTACCAGAGGAAAGGTGCCCTGGACAAAGCCATTGAGCTGCTTCAAAAGGCTTCAGAATGCCTACCTAACAATGCCTATGTGCATTACTATATTGGGTGCTGCTATCGGTCAAAAGTCCTGCAGAGACGGAGCCCAAGGGAAAATGAAGTGAATGGGTGGCGAGACAAGTTACTGGACCTGATAGAACCAGCTGTGTATCACTTACGGAAGGCCCAGGAGCTCAACGGGTCTCTCTTCTGTGTCTGCAGCTATCTTGCTGGTCTCTATGCTAGGATGGATCAGTTCCAAGAGGCAGACTACTACTTCCAAAAAGAATTCAGCAGGGAGATGGCTCCTGTGGCTAAGCAGCTGCTCCATCTGAGATATGGCAACTTTCAACTCTATCAGATGAAGTGTGAAGACATGGCCATTCACCATTTTATGGAGGGTGTGAAAATAAAGCAGGAATCAAAGGAAAAAGAAAAAATGAAAGGCAAACTCCAAAAAATTGCCCAAGGATGGCTTTCTGAAAATGGGTCGGATGCCAAAGCGTCTCATATCCTGATGTTTCTTCAGAAGTTGGATGAAGAAGAACAGCACATTGATAGAGACTCTGAGAGGGGCCTGGGCTCTGCAAGCAGAGACTCTGAGAGGGACCTGGGCTCTGCAAGCAGGGACTCTGAGAGGGACCTGGGCTCTGCAAGTTTCATCCCTTCAGCAGCTTTTCATGAGACAGAGGAATAAAGAAAGGGGACTACTGCTCAGAGGGAGCTGAAAACCCTACATCAAGTGCTACTAGAACTTAACTGTACAGACATAATACCTGTCAGGGTTATAAGGGAACCCTGCAGAGCCAGGGTTAGCAGCTAAATTGCTAGATTGGGGTGTAGAGGTGGAGTCCAGAAGAGAGATGGGAGGGGCAAACACTGATATTGCTTTGGTCACCCTCGGTGGAGGAACGCCTAGGGCTTGTTTTGCTGTTCATGTAAAGCAGCTAGATCTATTATGCCTCACATCTGAAGAATTTCTATCCTTGGAGTTACTTTAGACTCTGCACAGGCTGGTCCTACGAAGACGATAATGTCTTATGATGTCTATCCAAAAGCTGAAGAGCCAAGTTCAGTGGCTCTGGTTTGTAATCCCAAAACTTGGGAGGCTGAGACAAGAGGATTGCTGTGAGTTGGCGATCAGCTTGGGCTGCATAGTTACATAGTGAGTTTCAGCCTGGTCTACACAGTAAGATCCTCTCTCAAAACACAAAGAATGAAAAATGCTTGGGATCCTGTCACCCCTCTTCCTTCTTCCCTCCTTTCATTCCTCCCATTTTCCCTCTCCTCTGCCTCCTCCCTTTCCTTTTCCTAGCCAGTCCTCATTCAATCATCCCATGCAACAAGAGTTCAGGCATTCCAGTAACTGAGGTAGCAATATAATTTTTTAAGTTGAAAAGAGAGAGCAGATGAAATGTAAAAGGGTCCCATCTGTAAACATCAAGAGTCATGCAGCCACAATTCAGGCTTCCCATAGGCATGTAGGGCAACTTAGCCCCTACTTTACCTTCATTGTAACGTTAATGAAGCATGAAAGAAAGAGAAATTCTGTACAAAGCGCTGGAGATTAAAATATACACTTATTTAAAATGCGCATGGTGGGGCTGAGAGATGGCTCAGAAGTTAAGTCACTTGCCTGCAAAGCCTTATGGCCCTGGTTTGATTTCCCAGAACCCACATAAAGCCATGTGCACAAAGTGATGCATGTGTATGGAGTATGTTTGCAGTAGTTGGAGTCCCTGGCACACTCCCATTTTCTCTGTCTCTCTTCTTTCTATAGCTCTCTGCTTACAAATACATAAAAATATTTTTAAAATAAAAAATAAAATGTTTGTGGAAAATCCAAAAGGGATGGACAGAGTAAACAAAAGAGACAGAATGGAATCCTAGTTTATCTTTATACATGGAAAAACTTACTTTTTTAGGTATTATTCAGACAATTTATCAGAGGAATCATTTCTTTAAAATGCTTTAAACTGTTTGAGATGCTTGGAAAGTGGCTTAATGGGAGAATTACTATATGTATAAGGTCCTAGTGGAAGGTACTACAGAATGCCATTGGTAGTGGCGGGTGAGTTTCTTTCATCATATATGCTGCATATTAAGATATATGAGCACTTTGTTTAGCTCTGAAAATCTTTAGATACTGGACAATTTAAATATTAAGACTGGTATGAACCATATGGTCATCTGGGCTTGAAAATATTTGCCTACTAGCACTATTTTATATTTAAGTAAATACCAATAGTTTTATTAAGTAATTAAAATATAAAAATACCAGAATTGTTAAGTTGAAAATTCTAACTGCTGTGCCATTTGTTTTCTATATTAAAAAGAATACTATGTGAATTTAACTTCATCAGTATACACCGTTTGAATTTCTGTAAAATACATCAATTTGGTTAATAAATAACAAAATATTAATCAGTGTTCTGGTTTACTGAAAATTTGCTTACTTTAGCTATTTTAGACTCAACTCCTGATAATCACAATGTCATATTGAATATTAACTGGACTTAAATCCTGAAGACTAGCTAATCTCATCACAAAATAAGTAGCACAAAGTGTTCTGCAGCCTTGAGTTGCTTCTTTGTGCACTGGACACCTGCCATCTTGCTCTCCTGTTCACACAAACACTCTGTCTCTGGGTTTGTAACTCATTTCTGTTCAGTCTTTTACTAAACCTTTTGTTAAAATCTGTTAAATCATATTCTTCCTCTTTCCTGTCCTCTAATCTGATAAGTTCATGTATCTGATTTTGCTTATGTCTCTCTCACACCGGAAGCATCCAAACACTCCAGAGTTTTCCTACTAAGCAACAAAAAAGGCAAGAAACCCCAAAGTCACTCTTGTTTTCCACGGGGCCCTTAGAGGAACTACAAACCCCACCACTACAATGATAAATTCACTTATTCCCTTGGGCCAGTCTATCGTGTATAGAGAAAGACTAAAGAGAATTTTACTTATCTTCATCTTGATCTCAAATAATACTTAATATTTCTCAGGGAAAAAAAACTCCCCAGACTCTGGGGACAGCAGATTGTCATGCTGTGTCTACTTTCCTATTTATTCCTTTCTGTGTTAATTGTTCATGGCTGTGACAAATCCCAGAGAGAAACAATTTTAGAAGAAGAAGGACTCATTTTTGGTCCCAGTTTCAGAGATTATGGTCCATGGTTAGTTAACTGGTACATTCTTTTTTCTGGGACTGTGGTAGTAGAAGGCATGTTGGAGATCTTGATATGAGATGGGAACCGCAGCTCTGCTCTTGGTGAGCTGAGTCTTGGGTGGAGGGCAGGAAAGCATTATCATTCCAGGACCATGAGATAATCCCAGACTGGAAGAGGAATGTAATAGGCTTCTTTAAATGGTATTCAGAGAGACAATAAAGGCAGAAACATCAGAAAGCATCCAGTGACACGGATGGGATCCCCAAAACATGAGCAACTCAACTAAAGGCTGAATTTTGGTGGTTTAAGTATGTGGGGGCTGATTCTACCTATAGATAAAAGTGTCCTAAAATGATGGTCTCTTGAAAGTTCAGTAGTAACTTGGAACTTTATTGAATGAATAAGGACGGAAAGAATAGATGAGCTTGACCTGCAAGCTAACCGCAGAGAAGCATTAGAAGAAGCTGGCCATGACTGAGCCTCCCCGGCAGCCATGTTCCTGGCTGACCTCCCAGAGTGGGGAGATTGTCAGAGCCCCAACCGATCTCCAGTCCACCTTGTAGTTTCTAAGTCTCTAAGCCAGCCATACAGTTTCTAGGCTTCTTAGCGATATGACTCCCAGAAGTGGGGGATTTCTCCCTCAGCCTGCCCATCTCATGGAGGTCAGGGAGGAGAGAGTGAGACAGACAATGGCTTGGAATAAGATACTGGCCCCAAAGCAAAAGAATTCAGTGACCTGATTCTCCTAACTAGACTCTATGTCTAAAAGTTTCCAGTAATGCCATCAAATTATGAGTCAGTGGGTTAATACATTGATTCAATGAGATTCTTCATGATCCAATTACCACTGAATGATTAAACTCACTAGCTGGGGTCCAAGCCTTTAAAAGATGAGTCTTTAGTGGAGGGGGAGGAGGGTTACTCCATATCCAAACCATATCACCACACTATGTCAATTACAAGCATCTGGTGAGACCAGAAGCCTGGAACTATTACAATCCTGGTCATAAACATTCATAGAGAGTGTGTTAGCATCCCTCCACGTGTATAATCAGGATGGGGGACCAACCTAGGGATGGTGGGTTCCTACTAGAGGCTACATTCCCAATTCCTCCCTCCTCTCAGCATTTCTCAGGTCACCTATTTTGAGGAGGAGATGTAGACTTAATAAAGCCTTGTCTCTAAGGCAGCTAAAGGAAGGATTGTGCACAATGGAACAGCCCATCTTTAGCTGCTTTAGATACCAGGACTTAAGACTAGAAGTCAGAAGCATTATTGGAAACTGGTGAAACTAAATGACAAATAATTCTGCCTTTCCTCCTTGGTATCTTTCAGGATGATTTTGCAAAGCAAGGTATGCAACAGGCAAATGAAACATAGTAAGGCCAGGGTCTGGGCTTATATCCCATCTGTGCAAGAAATAGAGTGTGCCTGAGTTCATGTCATTTCTGAACTGAATAAAATTTCTAATTAAGAATTCTATTTGATTCTCGCATATTCTCCCTCATATGTGGTCCTTAACCAGGATAACCGTAAACTCTACGCAGACTAGTAGAAAGAAGTGAGAGGTTATGAATGAGGGGTAAGGGCTGGGGGGAGGGGAATGGCTTAAGCATGAGGATTAACCATATTAGGTTCAAAAACATAAAATCCTCATGAGCATACTGTAACCTATTGAGAAAGTTGTGAGCATCGACTGGCAAGAGGGGCCATGAGTGGTAGGGGAGAGAATCTAAGCCTGTGAACAATTAGATCAGCCTGACAACCCCTGGTTCCAACCACCGGTTCCTTCCCTCACTGAGCTGTTGACCAAAGTGACTCATAAGATTCCAACAAGACAGAATTCTATCAAAGCTCTTGAGTGCCCTCCCCAGGCCGTAGGCAAAACCCTGTTGCTGAAGAAACCACAGAATGCCACCGATCAGCATCGAGAGACCCTTCAAGGTCTGGAACGGTATCCAGCCCCCAGAAGGCAGTTAGTGTGGTGCTGGAAGGCACTGCAGTGGCTCCCAGGGGAAACTGATCAACAACAGCTGGAGTAAACAGAGACCACTGACATGAAACACAATCTACAGCCACAAGTAGGCTGACCATACCTCCTACTGGGAGAGAACAGCGAACCAAGAAAGGAGCACTTGTGCAATGGAGGAGCCTGGGCCTGGGGGAGACAATCAACAGCTTTCAAATTCGGCCAAATTTTCCACTTAGTGAGGGGGAGCCCTTGTCTGGAACTTGGGATTCTGGGTGATAGACACCGGATCCCGTACTCTTGGGCTCCCAAGACAAGATGCAGTATGCGAGCGACTGACAGGGAGGCTTCTAAAAATAGAATCTAGGTAATCCAGAATGGTGTATATTTGTTAACCTATACTGATCTCACTCTCTGATGGGGATTGTGTTTGTATTTTTCAGGCTGCAGCGAGAGAGCTGGGGCCCATCTAACCCTACCAACTGACCATAGGCAGATAGCTGAGATCCAGGCAAGAGAGGAGCCACCACAGTCATATTGTGGAGGATCCATATGGAACTCCGCAGAGAATGACGGGACCAACAAGGGACCCACAGCCACAGCCATTCAATCAACACAGGATAAGCCAGGGTGACAGAAACCAATGATTTTCGACACAAAGACCCCTAAACTCACAACATTAAAGCAGCCTTAATACTCATCCACCACGACTCAGGGAACTGAGCAGAAGAGGGGGTGGAAAGATTGTGAGAGCTGTGGTGGAGGAGACTATTCAGAGGCATGGCACCCCTCAGTAACAACATACTAGGATCAGGAGAACCTGGCTGAATAATAGGCTATCCATTGTCCCCTGTCACAAGAACTGATCCAGTCGACCCATAGAGGAGGTTATCCAGCTGATTGGGGATGGGGGGGGGCATCGGGGAATTGGGGATAACAACTCATTGTTTGCCCACTAAATAATGTAACTCATTATGGACAATAAAAAATAATAAAAGAATTCTATTCCATTCTGAAGCTGGAACTTCCTTAGACCTTTCTAGAATACTAAGATGCTGCTTTCAAAGTGTTTATGGAGATTTAATCTCATCACAATCCCCTCTCTGCTACCTTTCTAGCATACTGGAGATCCCAAAGTAGTCAGCCTACTTATGTTTTGCATTTGGCCTATACCTATTGTTGTGGTCAGCTTCTTAGTTGCTGCACAGATAGAACCCAAGCAAAGGCGGCTTGTGGAGGAATGGGTTTATTTGGCTTACGGACTCAAGGGGAGACTCCATCCAGGCAGGGCAAACGATGGCATGAGCAGAGGGGTGGACATCACTTCTGCCACAGCACTGGAAACAGCGGCAGGAAGGTGTGCCAAACACTGGCAAGGGGAAGCTGGCTTATAACCCCCATAAGCCCACCCCCAATAACACAGCTCTAATAAGGTTCTAATTCCCTAATTGCCATCAGCTGAGGATCGATCTATCAGAACACATTCATTTGTTTGTGGGGGACACCTGGATCAAACCATGACACCTATGCAGAGCATAAAAGTTTTTGTTTCATTTGTTTTAATGAAAAGTTGCTACATGCCGTGTGTGTATGCATGTATGTGTGCCTGCATGTGCATGTAGGAAGGTATAAGTAAGAACATAACATATTACCAGCCCTGTGCTTCTATACTCTCCATTAGACCAGTTTGAACCTGGCTTTGCTCTTAGCTCCCTCCATCAGTCAGACTTGACTCGAGTCCTGGAAATGGTGTTCAGGCATGTCCCAGGCATCCTCGTTACAGAATACATCCATGACAAACCCAAATTCCTAATTCATGCACTCATCAATCACTGCACTTTGTGGCCAGTAAAGAATAGAATAAGCTTTGTAAAAACAAAACAAACAAACAAAAACTGCCTGCTTTAATTCAGGAGCTGAGCAGAAGTTCACAAGGTGTCCAGAACAGGTACCTGCAGTTCACTGCAGTCAGCCACGCTGGCAGCGGACGCTCAGGCAATGCAGCACCACTTGGTGCAGGTGTTCCTGGGATGCTCGTGCAGCTGTGGAAGGCAGCAGCTACTGGCACATGTGACAAGGAGGGGACAGCTCCAGAGCTCAGGCATCCCATCTCAGACAGTGACTCCCCCAGCGTCTTGTACCATCTTGTTCACAGCTTGTAATTCCAGAAAGTGCTCTGTAGTGAAAGGAAAAAAGCACTGGCACCAATGCTTGGGCAGGGAGGACTGCTCAGCGTGCCAGCAGGAGGGCGGGGGGGCAGTAGGGACTGCAACTGACTGAACTTGAATCCCCAGCACCAATGAGAAAAGCTGGGCATGACCAAGCAGGCTTGTAACACCAGTCCTGAGGCAGGCAGAGTCTGGAAAATGGCTTGGGCTCATTGGTCGGCAGCTCCAGGTTCAATGAGAGACTCTATCTATCCCAAGGAAACATGTGGATAAAGCAATAGAGGATTGGGGACTTAACTCAGTGGTAGAGTGCTTGCCTAGCAAGCTCACGGTTCAGTTTCCCCTCCAAAAAAAGCAATAAATGGGATTCTCTCACCTCCTCATGTGTGTGTGCAGGGCTCACTCATCTGCACACACACAAGAATGTACCATGCACAGTAGCTGCTCATACTCTACACACACACACACACACACACACACACACACACACACACACACACACACCAAAACAGTATAGTATTGTAATTCTTTTTGTTTTTAAGGCAAGGTCACATGACGGTATTTATGACACATGGTGGGAATGGGATGGTAGCCCAAACGGAAGCCTCACTGCAAGCACCTTCTCCACTGCAATGTGCATATGTTTGAGAGGCACAAGGCATTTCCTGGACACAGACTCCAGATTGGAAATGGGGGTGCGTGGTGAAAGGCTATCCTTAATACTGTCAGCTCTTATCTTGTAAACCTGCCCTTTTGAGTCCTACACAGAAATCCTCAAGCCCTGACTCCAGTGGCCCAGTGACTTCTCGTTTACTGCATCTTCTCCCTTTGCTAGAGGCACAGATCATGGGCTGGGGCTGCTCCCTGACTCTGGCCTTGTCCCAGGCTTTTAAAATGCCTTTTCCTCTCTGATAGATTGTCAGGCTCCTGCTCATCCTCTCTCCCTGCTTCCTCCCTCCCCGTTCTCTTTCCTTTTCCTTCTCTGGGGGACTTGAGTTAGTTTCACTTTTCAGTTTCTCCTTCCCTTTCACAGAGGCAACTCAGAACAGGGAGGGAGCATCTGCAGATGCGCTCCTCCCAGCAGCTCCTCCTTATAAAGCCTATGGAGTGTCTTCTGGGAGCCACTGGGACGATTTCTGAAGAGCACCCAAGGTGATCTCCAGCTTTTCAGAGCAGCAAGAAACAGCTCCCGTCATGAGGTCAGTATCATCAGAGCTTCTCCAGTGTAAACTACACACTGTGAGCTTCTCCCGACAGGACATTGCTCAGCTGCCTGGTTGCTTATAGATTCTACATAGCTGGATCAGCTGGAACCTTTACTGTTCCTTCCTTTTTATTTCTGTGACTTTCTCAAGTGTATGCTCAGGCTCCTCCTGTTTCTAGAACAGCTCGCTAGATGGCGATTTTTCCTGGGTTAAGAGAGAGGCTTGACAGGATCATTAGATCCATCCAGGTACAAAGTTTGCTGACTCTAAACTAGACCTAACAAAATTGCTTTAAATGAGTTTTATGTTGTGATATTTGAAATAATTAAGACCTTGTTATTTTCAAAGGAAACATTCACATTTTCAGCAAATACTGTGAAAGATGGGATTGGTATTGAAAAGTCAACTCATGTAGACCTGACATGTTTGGAAAGTGGAAGAAGTGACTCTCACTGGTGAATAGTTCTTTTATTTCTTATAAGAAAACAAACTGCAAAGTTGAAATTTAGCTGAGTATGGTGGCATACACCTTTAATCCCAGTATTAAGGAGGCTAAGGTAGGAAAATTGTTATGAGTCCAGCCTGGGGCTGCAGAGTGAGTTCCACTTCAGTCTGGACCACAGTGAGAGAGAGAGAGAGAGAGAGAGAGAGAGAGAGAGAGAGAGAGAGAGAGAGAGAATGCACATACTAGGGCCTCCAGCCACTGCAAACAACTCCAGACGCATGCACCATCTTGTACATCTGACTCTATGTGGGTACTAGGGAATTGAACTCAGGTCCTTCTATTTACAGGCAAGTAAGTACCTTAACTGCTTAGGCATCTCTCCAGCCCCCTCAAAATTATTTTTGTTGCTGTGATGGAAAAGTAAGAAAGATCACACAGAAATATTCTGGGATGGCAGAAACACTCTATGGGGAGCCTATAAATTACATATGCATAAACATTTGCTAAACCTCATACTGTTCCTTTAAAATAAGTGTATTTTATAGTAAGCAAAGTATAATTTCAGCAAAACTGATTTCCTTAAATGCAAAGACACCTGCTAGAGTTTTGCTAATGGTAGATCCTTAAGGAGAACCGAGAGGAAAAGATGCTTTTTCAGCAAACACCTATGAGGAAAGATTGAGGAGTTGATTGTCCAGGGCTGTCAGATGCTAATGACCACTGAAGGAAGGAGAGAAAAGAGACTGGCCACCTAGCCCTCATTACCCACCAAAGGCTGCAAATATTAAGCAAGGTGTATTTGGGGATGAGACAGAAGGTATTTATTGCCAAGTACTTCAGGTGTGATAATTGGTTTTAATTGTGTCAGTATAAATGTGGTTGATCAGATAGCCAGGAACTTCCCAGTGCCTTGCCAGCCAGCCTGCAAAAGAGGTTTTGCTGTTTCATATTTGGGTTTATCTAAAGCCACCAACCAAAGCAGGTCTGAGGGAGGATCTCTGGACTATGCTGACCTGAAGTCCACATCATGATGCTCTGTGGAGACAGAGGAGGCTCAGACGGCTTTCCCCCAATAGTGCTGAAATATTGAAAAACAGGGAAGGGCCTGGGAGTATGCTTGGCACCTTCTGGACATGCACCTCCTCCTGCCCCACAGAAGAACTCGTGTTCTTCCATTGTCACTCCTTCAGTTATGGTCTTTCAGTGTTTTCTTAGAGATTCAGTATGCATGTGCCCAATGCAATCATAATCTGCCTTGTCATTTTTTGTATTATGTCAGTGCTTCTGAATTCATTACTTTTCTCACTGCTTGTAACAAAACTTCTT
>PVHP010028270.1:0-23284 GCA_004024765.1 Zapus hudsonius | reverse complement strand
AGGGGGGGTATGAGAGGAGGAAGGGGGGGAGACTGAGGATTGAGGAACTAGAGGAGGAAGGGGAAGACTGAGGAACAGGAAACAAGAGGAGGAAGGGGGCTAAAGCCCTCTTAATAATACAGCAGCTGGCCTGCTCAGACAATTCTACCTTTGAGGTGTGCTATGAAAGATGTTACCCTGGATCTAAGCCATTACACTATTGTATTCATGAATAATTTAAATGATAGTATTCTGTTTCTTAAACCAGCCTCACAAGGTTAAATCAGGACTGAGAAATAGGGATTTGCTGTGTCCAGAGTATTTCTTCGACCTTCTTGTCTTGGGAGTCATCTAAATGAACCTTAGCTAACCCAGAGATTATCTCGGTCTTTGTAAAACTCACAACCTTTCATTCCATACATACTTGCCATAAGAGTCTCACTCCTTTGGACTACAGATTATGTTGCTTTGTATCATAGGTCCTTACCTCATTCACTCTAGGGGAACCTATTCTTGCCATTCTCACCTACACTGAAGAGTAAATGAATAGCATTTTTTAATAGGGCTTTGTGATTTGTACTAAAAAAAGATAGATGACATAGTACTTGATTTTTTAAAAGTGTGAATGCTAGATTGCTTTTGGTTCTTAAAACCACCAGAGCTTGTTTATAGCAACTATTAATAGTATACCAGGGTCATAAGAATATATTATTACATTAGAAACTCACTATTGAAAAAGTATACACTACTCTTTATATCCCTTTTAATCTAACTGCACACTGGCTTTTTTTTCACACTGGCTTTTTATTATGGAAAAATAATCTATTGTGTATAAGTATAAAGTTGTGGAATCTTTCCATGGAAAAATGCCTGCAGATGATAATTTTTTTAATTCTTCTATTTTTTTTTAAATTGGAGAAACCTAAGAATTGGAGATATAAGTTGACCACTGTTCTATGTTATATGACAAAGTACAAAAAAATTTCCCATTATATTTTAAGTACATGTTTATATTTTCTGTAATGCTTATATTTTAAGTTTATATCCAAATTTTACAAGTACTGATTGACTCATTTTTCATAAATTCTATTAATAGAAAAAGTGGTTTTTACCTTTGAGAGGTCAGAGCTCCCTCATATATAAATATTACATATTTTAGTATTTTTGTCATGATGTCTCTGGAATTAAAGCAGATCACATTTTAAGTGTCTCAGTTTCCATAAGTATGCTCCAGTACTGATGGACCTAACTGTACTGTTGAGGTGACATTTTAAAAACTGTCTGTAGTTGCTTGATGCTACAAGAGAACAGGGTTTTGATTAGACTTTATAGAAAGATTGTGTAAGTGCCACACATTAACTGATTGTGCCATTGGAGTTCCACAAACTCTAGAAATACTAAAGTGGGATCCCACAAAATAGGATAAAAATAATTGAAAATTTATGAGAGGCCTCTAGAAGAAATTTAAATAATGCTATCATTTAAGAAATTTAATTTCTCCTTCCTTCCTTCCTTCCTTCCTTCCTTCCTTCCTTCCTTCCTTCCTTCCTTCCTTCCTTAGCTGTTAAGGTACAAAGCCTAAGGGCTGGGGCTTGGTTTCCTAGTACCTATGTAAAGCAGGATGATGCACGCATCTGGAGTTTGCAGTGTCTAGAGGCCCTGGCATGCCCATCTCTCTTTCTCTCTCAAATAAATGGAAAAACAAACTTTTATTTTTATTTTTTCGAGGTAGGGTCTCATTCTAGTCCGGGCTGACCTGGAATTTACTATGTAGTCTCAGGGTGGCCTTGAACTCATGGTAATCCTCCTACCTCTGCCTCCTGAGTGCTGGGATTAAAGGTGTGTGTCACCACACCCAGCTAATGTTTATTATTGTTTGTTATTATTTTTGATTTTTCAAGGTAGGGCCTCACTCTAGCCCAGGCTGACCTGGAATTCACTATGTAGTCTCAGGGTGGTCTCAAACTCAAAGCGATCCTCCTATCTCTTCCTTCCCAGTGCTGGGATTAAAGGCCCAGTTTCTGTATTTTAGTATTTTAATTCTTAAACAAGTATTTTGATTCTTAAATATGTTTCTTTTGTTTTATTTTTTGCCAACCACTTAGCTTGGTTTGAGATTGTACTTCTGTTAATTGAGGACAGGTATCTTTATTTGAACAACTGATGGGGCATTAGTACACTTGTCTAAGCAGTTCCTTTCTGTGTAAAAACAGAGTTATCTTGAAACCAGTAGGTAGTTTTGTAGTTTACAAGAGTGTTACGTATGCTATCTCATTTGAACACAGCTGCTTTATGGAGAAATAGTCTTAAAATTCCTAATAAAATTTCATTCACCCAAAGTTACAGAGTAGTAAAACCAGGGCTTACTCACTTATCTTCAAATGCAAATCATTTGTTCCTTCTACAATATGGTACCTGTAAGTTAAGGGTAGTATATGTTAATGAAATATACATAGAACTGAAAATATGAAACACTGGGAACAATCTAAAGAACAGGCAAATGGATGAATAGACTCTTTAAATGAACAAGTATAAATTGTCAATAAATACATGAGAAAAATATTCAGCATCTGTTGCAGTTACCTTCTCATTGCTGGGACAGTCATCCACCAAAAGCAGTTTTGTGAGGAAAGGGTTTGTTTTAGCTTGCAGTTTCCAGAGGAAGCTTCATTATGGTGGAAGAAGTTGGCTTACTTCATCACGTATCCACAACAGAGAGAAAGAAAAAGTGCCAGCAAGCAGAAGCTGACTCTGAACAAACACAGTACATGGTAGGGCTGTCTGGTGACACACCTCCTCCAGCAGGGCTCTGCCTGCTGGAGACTAAGTAGGAAGCTTCATCAAGAATGCCTGAGGCTATGGGTGGGAGCGTTCACATTGAGGACCACTACAGCATCTTTAACCATCAGGGAAATACACAGCAGAACATGTGCAGTATTCCATCTCACTTGTCAGAATGCCTATCATCAGGAAAACAAATGTTGGTGAAGTGGGAGAAAGGAAACCTTTATAAATTTGTCTAACCACTGTGGAAATCTGGATGGAGGTCTCTCAAAACACTAAAAACAGGACTAGCATGTGATCCAACTCTCCCACTCTTGACTATCCAAAAGAATCAAAACTAGCTCACAGTTACAGATATCTATACACCCAATTATTCTTTATTCCTTTTCTCACCTTTAATATTATCCTGGTTTCAATGGTAAATTCAAAGGCCTGGTACCTGTTGTAGAAATGCTCTAAAGTACATAGCTTATTAAAATATTGTATCTTTGTTTCTCTAGGTTAGGAATAATCTATGGTGCCTCTGGTCAGGAGTCTTTAATGAAATGCAGTTAGTATCAGCAGGAGCTCTTGTCTCACCTGAAGGCTCAGCTTGGGGAGAGTCCAATTCTGAGCTCTCTTGTGGTTATTGGCAGGATTTAGTTCCCTGCCATGTGGGCCTCTCCATAGGGCACCTTATACAACTAGAAAGAAGTGAGAGCATTGTGAAATGACACCCCATCACTTCTGCCACATTCTGTTTGCTAGAACCAATTATTAGGTCCAGTATCCATATAAATGGAAAGACTACACAAGGGCATGACTATCAGGAATTGGTAGGGATCATCTGAAGCTACCTTGGGAGGAAAATATTTATTGAGGTAACAGACCCAGGGGAAGTTAAGGAAAAAAGGCTGGCCCCCTTTCACAGCTTTTTGCATATGTATAGCTAGAATTCCAGACCCACTCCAGAAACACCTTAGAGCTGAACCCTAGGATCTGGCCAAGGTGACACACCTCCTTCAGCCAGAACTGGCTGGAGACAATTAACAATTTAATAAACACAATTATAATAAACTCTATTGGGGGACATTATTCAAACTACCACATCTTTGCATTATAAAACTCCATACTTGTGTTGCCAAGATCACTCATGCCCTTCATGCTCCTATTTTAAACAGAGGTAGGAGGATCACTGTGAGTACCAGGTCAGCTTGAGCTAGAATGACACCCTCAAAACCAAAACAAAACAAAAAATGAGTCAAATAACGTCTGTTTTCCCAAAACCCTCTAATGGTTTTCCAGTTTATATTATTAAAATCAAAATCCTTACAGCTCTATGCCAGTGTTGTCCAGTGGAAAAATAATGCAATATCAGCGAGAACATGAAATCAAGTTTAACGTTATTTAAACTAAAACATCAAAATATTATTTCAACATGTCATCTGTACATGAATTTATTTTACTTTGGTCATATAAGTCTTCAAACTCTATTGTGTACTTTATATAGTTCAGATGTTATATTCTTATTGGTCATTTTGATTCACGATTTACTTCCACAAAATTTGCAATTGAAAAAGTAGATTCACGTGCCCACATAGCTCCAAACATTCTTAAAACTTTTTTTTTTTTTTTGGTTTTTCGAGGTAGGGTCTCCTCCAGCCCAGGCTGACCTGGAATTCACTCTGCAGTCTCAGGGTGGCCCTGAACTCAAGGCAATCCTGAGTGCTGGGATGAGTGCTGGGATTAAAGGCGTGTGCCACCACGCCCGGCCCTAAAACTTTTTAAACATGAGCCATCTCTCCAGCCCTAAACAATGGAATCCACTGTTAGCTTTTAAAGTTTAAAAATGCGGCCGCAGAGATGGCGCAGTGGTTAAGGCGCTGGCCTGCAAAGCCTGAAGACCTACCCACGTAAAGCCAGATGCACAAAGGGGCGGGCGGGTAGCTGGAGGCCCTGGCACACCCATTCTCTACTATGCCTCTTTTCTATCTCTCTGATTGCAAATAAACAAATATTTTTAAAAGTTAAAAAAGGTTTTTTTTTTTTTTTTTGAGGTAGGGTCTTGCTCTAGCCCAGGCTGACCTGGGATTCACTGTAGTCTCAGGGTGGCCTTGAACTCATGTGATCCTCTGCCTCCCCAGTGCTGGGATTAAAAGCATATGCCACCATGCCCAGCAAAAAGTCTTTAAAAGTGGACACAATTCATTTCTAGCCACATTTCAAACACTATAAATGTAATAGGAAGCTAGTGGCTATTACGAGGCAGCTCTTACCATCTGGCCTCCTTGTTGGTCTCCTGCTGCTTTTTTCCTTTGCTCCTTCTGCTCCAGCTGTAATGACCTCCTGTTCTGCTCCTTCCTTAATGGAAGGTCTTTTCCATTTCAGAGCCTTGCATTTGTTGCTGTTTGTGAAGCCCTCAACTTATTCAGGTCTTTACTTAGAGTACATCTTATCAGTACCTTCTCTGACCAACCTACTTAACATCTGGACCAGTTGTCTTCTGTTCTTAGTGCTTATATTTCCAAACTGCGTTCTGAAAGAAAACTATAGGGAGAGGGAACCTGTCTACAAAGGAAAGCAGTGACATGCAAGAATTGGCCCGTGCTGAGTATTCCTAGGTGAACGTTAGGCAAAAACATAGGAAAATAAGGTTGAGTAAGTGATTTTATCCTCTCAGCTTGTTTACACACACACACACACACACACACACACACACACACACTCACACACACTCACTCACTGACTCTGACTTAAATGCCCTCTTGCATCATTGGTACTTAGCAGAGAACTTTGGGCAGAGCCACCTCTTGGTTAGCCTTTCATCTTTTCCATTCTGTCATCACCTCTCTCCACTCTGTTCTTTTTCAGTACCAGCAGCTGTTATACTTGGTGGTGGTTTAAATGTGTTAGCTTTGTGGGCTGGGGAGATGGCTCAAGGTAAGAATGCTTGCTGCACAAGCACAAGCATGAGGGCCTGAATTTGATTGCCAGCACCTTTGTAAAAAAATCTAGGTGTAGTTGTGTATGCCTGTAACCCCCAAGTAGAGTGGGTCTGGAGGCAGTATAGCTGGGGCTCCCTGGTCAGCCAGTGTAAGGATGGAGAACTCCAGGTTCCATGAGAAACTGTCTCAGGGAAATAAGGCAGAAGAATGATAGAGGAGGACATGCTCGTCTCTGCATGCATGTACACAGGGAGTGTGCATCTACACACACACCAAACCAAAAATAGTGAGAAGAATGTGTTTTCACATGTCTTGGGCTGTGATAATGAGCTTCTTTCCTTCTTTATTCTGGTACACACTACCTCATTTTTCAAAACCAGCATCATAGAGACCTTCCTTAATTCTTCCAGTTTATCAGTGCCTCCTCAGTGATCCTTTGTATTGTATATACTTCCATTTTTGTATTTATTAGGAAATAAAAATATAAACATAATTGAAATATTTATTTGTAAGCAGAGAGAGATAGAAAAAAGACTGAATCAGAGTGTCAGGACCTCTAGCCACTGCAAATGAACTCCAGGAGCATGCACCACTCTGTGCATCTGGCTTTACGTGGGTACTAGGGAATTGAGACCTGTTTGTTAGGCTTTGCAGGCAAGCCCCTTAATCACTTTCCAGCCCCTTTGTCATCTTTAATATATTCCTCAATGCCTCACTATAATACTCAGTGCTTGTTGTATTAAATGCTCAGATTTGGAGAATTGCCACTAAGGGAGGAAGTTTTGAATAGTTTAACAATCTTGAAAAAGAATTACAAAGTTGAAGCAGGTTGGAGTAGGGGTGGGGAAGGGGAATCTAACAACTTTATCATTTAGAAATTTATCAGAAAGCTACAGTAACCAACAGTGGAACTGGCCATTAGGTCATACAGATCAGTGAAAGTTAAGAATAGAAAGCAGCCAGACGTGGTGGCACACATCTTTAATCCCAGCATTTGGGAGGCAGAGGTAGGAGGATTGCCGTGAATTCAAGGCCACCCTGAGACTACATAGTGAATTCCAGGTCAGTATGGACTAGAGCGAGACCCTACCTTGGAAAACCAAAAAAAGAATAGAAATAAATCTACTTGTGCACTTTGTTTCCTTTAAATAGGATTTTTAGTAAGGACACCAAGACAGTTTAGTGGGCAGTTTGAATAAATGTTGCTAATATAATTGTGTGTTTACATTTTTAATGGGGAAGAAATTTATTTTATTTCTGATACATAAACCCAAGTACTGTACCTTTGTCTTGAGAGGTAAGAGATGTGTGACTGTGGAGAGGAAAAGAGAGGAACAGCAAAACCAAAGATAAGTCCCTGTGTGGAAGAGAGGTTTAGGGCTTGACACACCCAAAACTTACAGTTACTTACCCAGGAAGCAAATGCACTTTTTAGATTAGTAACCCTTTCCTGTTTGTATTACAGACCTTTTCAGTTTTACTCTAGCTTTTGTTGGATGTGCTGTTTCATGATATACTTATAGAGTTTTTATGACCTTGCTTAGCATTTCATCATCTGACCTCTGGGTGATAATCCTAAAAGGCCATAATTATAAGCCAAGGAATTTGGACAGATAATTCAGAGTTTGCCTAACTGATCTTGTTATTTTGAGGAAAACAGACCCTATTAGATGGTGGTGCTTTAATAGCACACTAGTGGGCATAATACTTTTTGTCACTATTGATTTTTATTTCTACTGTTTCTTTTTGTAAATGGAGTTGCCAATGAGAATGTAATGAGGATGTTTTGGTAGCAGGTTCAGAGTATGAAATATGCACTGATGTGATTACCTTTATTATCTGCCACACGCCGCTGCCGAGATGCAGTATTTGGAGCAGGGCATGGAGTCCCTGGTTGGCAAGTAATGCCATTGGAAGGTGGACTGTGGTTTGCAATGGAGACCTAAAGACATTTGGACATACCAGGACTATGCAAGAACTACCATGGAGCGCTGTTCCCAGCTACTCAGCTAAACTGGAGGGACAAAATTAAAAAATCCGGAGACTTGTCAGTCACTGGTTGTGCTGTGGGACTTAAACTACAGATATGGATATTTGCTGAGGTTTGTTGAGTTTGCCTTGGCCCTATCTTTCCTTGTTATGCCTCATAGCAGTTACAAATGTTTGCTCTGTGCCATTATATGTTAAAAGCATATAACTTGTTTGGATTTTACAAAATTTAAAATTGATAAGACTATGGGATCTTTAAAGTTGGACTAAATATAATATAGTTATCGTTCTTTTGAGGGCCAGGGGTAGATTGTGGTAGTTTTGAATAGATGTCCCCCAAAAGAATTAAAGGTTTATTAAAATTGTAAATTGTCTCCAGCCAGTTCTGGCTAGAGAAAGTGTGTCACCTTGGCCAGATCCTAGGGTTCAGCCCTAAGGTATTCTGGGGTGGATCTGGAATTCTAGCTTTACATATGCAAAAAGCAGTCTGAGCTCAAGCCTGGAGTTCCTTTTGTTAGTTTGGAGTGTGCTGGCTGCTGGTGCTGATGATGGGTTCTCTCTCCGTTTGCTTCTGTGAAAGGGGGCCAGCCTTTTTCATTAACTTCCCCTGGATCTGTTCAATAAATATTTTCCTCCCCAAATCGTGCCTGGTTTGGAAATTCATCCCAGCGGCGTGTGGCTGACTACGACACTGCAGTTCTCCAAAGTTATTTTTGGTGATTGTAGAAGTTTAAGCTGGAGCTATATCTTGGTAACTGTCTCTTTTATTAATTTGGGGTTCTGAGTAAACTAGAAATGTTATTTCTTTCTCCCGGTGTTAATTTATTTCTAATGAGTGGCTAAATATAAGCATATTCTAGCAAACATCAGAAAATGAACAGGGGACAAAAATACTTTTTTCTAGATCTGGAATATATGTTCTTTGTTTTAAATAGTATAACCAAAAACTAAGTATAAAATAATATTATAGGGCTTGAGACATGGCTCAGTGGTTAAGATGCTTGCCCACAAAACCTAATGACCCGAGTTCGATTTCCCAGTACCCACATAAAGCCAGATGCACAAAACGGTGCATGCATCTGGAGTTTGTTTTCAGTGGCTAGAGGCCATGGAGCACACATTCTCTCTCTATCTTTCTGTCTGTCTCTGTTTGCAAATAAATAAAAAAATATTTAAAAAAGAATATTATATACCAAAATAAATACAGTAACAAATAGTATAAGGGCAAACAACACCCCAATACAAATAGAGGGGAAGTTCCCTCTTCTTTGAGACAAAGCTCAGTATGTAGCTAAGACCTCCTGCTTCAACCTCCCAGTTGGTAGGATTGCAGTCTTGTGCCACCGTACGTGGCTCATCTTACTTTTTGTATTGTAACTTTGCAGCTTCACTGAGTCTTATCCAGTCAGACTAGATAGCTCTACTGGGCCTCTCAGTCACCCCAATTCTGAATTGTTTTCTTTCAGAGGAACTATTGCAACCCTATTATTGTGTTTTTTCTTTTATGTCTGCCTTTTAACATGGAAACTCACCTACATCAGTGTAAGGGACTCCTTGTACCCTTTGGTCAGGAGTCATAGTTTCTCTTCAGTGTGTATTAACTAGAAATAAGGTTCCTCTCTAGTCCACATATTGTGCCACATCTACAGTTAATGAGGAAATTTCACTTGTTTCTTCTTAGCATGTGTCCAATTCTTTGACAACGCTTGCAGAGCTCACCAGAAAGGGCTCAGTGACTAGTTATATTTCTAATGAGAACTGGGTGCCTTCTTTCTCCCCCAGTCTACTATGTATCATATTGTCAAAAGCTTTTCTTAGAATGATTTAACAAAATATTTACAAAATAGAATGTTTACCCTTTAATTCTAAGTTGTCAGTGATTTGTACTTACGTTGATTTCTTAAGCTTCTTTCAGTTTAGCTTTAAACCTTGTAGCATTCCATGGACTTTCTTCAATTTAAGACTGGGTTTTCTTTAGAACAATATTGACCTTTGGCATCTTGAACTAAACACTAGTTATTTTGATACCTTAAAAAAAAATAATCATCTGCTTAAGTGTTCCTTATCAGTAAGGGAACAAATACCAAGCATTGAATAGGAATCCTCATTCATCTTCCTTAAAGTAGATCATATATCTGTTTGATGTTGTGGGTAATGCTATGAATTTGTGACTTGCATGGCTTCAGATGTCATAATTTTTTCCCTGCTTTCTAGGAAGTAACAGCTAGCAGTCGCCACTATGTTGACAGGCTATTTGACCCTGATCCCCAGAAAGTTCTACAAGGTGTCATGTAAGTAGTATATATTTAAAAGTTTTATCAAGTCTTATTTTCGTGTTTTAATCTGCCAAATATTTTAATTCTGAAAATACAGGGTACAGTGTTTTTCTTTTCACCTGGCTTCTTTTTGGAACGATGTCTTGACATTCATGACTTAATAGTAAAGAACTGGTTGTTGGATAGTTTTTAACTGACATTGTTAGCTTCAGGTTTTGTAGAATACTGTTTTATACTTGTTTTTTATACTTTCTCTTTAAAAAAACCTAAAAGCGCAGGGCATGGTGGCACATGCCTTTAATCCCAGCACTCGGAGGCAGAGGTAGGAGGATCACTGAATTCAAGGCCACCCTGAGACTACATAGTGAATTCCAGGTCAGCCTGGGCTAGAGTGAGACCCTACCTAGAAAAAAAACAGAAAAAAAAAAAACAAACAAAAAACCAAAAAAACCTAAAAGCAAGAGAATAAGATTGACATTTTATAATTAGAAACCAATGGAAGAACAGGATAGTAGGAGTTTTTTTGTTTTGTTTTGTTTAGCTTATTTTTTGGTTAACTAACCAACAGTTCCTGGATCTTCTAGTGATAAAAACAAATATCAGAATTTAGAAAGCAGTAATCAGAAAATTTAAATAAATTTTTGATAACTTGCATGCCTTTTTTCCTCCAGTATTCCCTTATATTTAATGAGAGGAAACATTTTAAAATAACACATTGTAGGTGATTATGCTTTTAAAAAGTTAAGTTGGACAGATGGGATAAGATTGCAAGTGACCAGAAGGTGAATTATTTCTTTTTGAGGTTCAGTGTCTCATACTCTTTAAAAAAAAAACTTTAAAAGTCTTTTATCATTTTGTGTGGGTGTGGGTGTGTGTAGAGGCCAGAGGGCAATCTTGAGGTGTCTGCTCTTCTACATTCTTTGAGATAGGATCTCTTGCAACTGCAAAAATAAATAAATAAAAACCCAAAAGTCCAGCTGACTCCCCCTCCATTGTCTAGTGCACTACCACTTTTCTCCAGGTGTTTTACAAGAGTGCCCGGTATTGGAATCAAACCTTGTCAAAAGAGCCTTTAACCGCTGAGCCATTTCCCCAACCCCCATGTCTCATACCCTTACCACCTTAGTTATTATTTTGGGGGGTTATTTGTTTGTTTTTCAAGGTCTCATTCTAGCCCAGGTTGACCTGGAACTCACTCTGTAGCTCCTCCTACCTCTGCCTTCTGAGTGCTGGGACTCCTTAAGGCCTGTGCCACCGTGGCCCACCTTAACACATTAGTTTTAAGGAAGAAAGTCTTGCCTAAGTAAGGGTCCACATGGAATTATGAAACACACAGGACCCACGTGACTGAATTAATGTTTAAGGGAAGAAGCTTTCAAAAAAGAGTCAATGAGTGCCAGGTCAGCTTGGACTAGAATGAGACCCTACCTTAGGGGGGGCAGTCAAGATGAGATACATTTGGGGTAAGCAGTGAGAGCACAAATGGATGGGTCCCTTTCCTTTGCTCTCACTCTGATAATGTTATCGGCTAAATAGTATGTTAAGTTTTATTCTTTTTTTTTTTTTTGGTTTTTCGAGGTAGGGTCTCACTCTAGCCCAGGCTGACCTGGAATTCACTATGTAGTCTCAGGGTGGCCTTGAACTTATGGTGATCCTCCTACCTCTGCCTCCCGAGTGCTGGGATTAAAGGCATGCGCCACCACACTTGGCAGCTGTTAAGTTTTATTCTTGCCCAGCCATGGAAAGGCTAGTGTTCTCTGTTTATATATTATCATTTGGGGTATCTTTGAGAGTTACAGAGCTTTGCTTGGCTCTTGGTTGGGTTTTAACCCAGGAGTTAGGGTGGCAGACTGTCACAGTTACACAAAACTTCCTCTGAGTCAGTGGCCTCCAGGTCCTTGTCTTAATTCAAAGAATTGAAATTGACAGCCGAGAAGGCAAAGTTTAGAGAGACTTCATTAGATTTATGAGATGGAAGAAAGGTAAAGCTCATGTATGGCAAGAGGGGCTTGCTAGATACGGAAAAGTCCATCCAGAAATCCAGAATTGGGGTCTCCTCTAGATTCTGGATGGTTCCAGAACTAACCAGCCCAGAAGGAACTCCTTTGTAGGGAGGGACTCAGGCTGATTTTAAGGAGAAATATATCTAGAGAGGGAGCTTATTTAGGCAGAAAGAGATGAGGAGAAGCCAGATCCTTCTCTGACCTTAGCCAAGTGGAAACTGCAAGGACAGGTTCAAGGATATTCCTCCTATTTACTCTCTGGGCCCTGTCACCCCTAGACTGCCTCATATCATATAGACCTTTCTTCTGACTATAATTCCTATACAAATCCAGTGAGGAGCTGATTGAAATTCACTTGAGGGCTGGAGAGATGGCTCAGAGGTTAAGGCACTTGCCTCCAGTGCTTAAGGACCCCCGGTTCAATTCCCCAGTACCCACATAAGCCAGACCCACAAGGTGGTGGCCCTGGTGCTCTCTCTATCTATTTCTATCTCTCTTTATATATATATATATATATATATATATATATATATATATATATATATATATCTGCTTGAAAAATGAATTAATAAAATATTTAAAAATTTACTTGATACACTTAATCTTTGTTTAGACAATAAACATCAGAAAATGATACTTCCCCCCCCCCCATGTTTCAGTGTTTACCTTTGTCCCCTTAACTAGGAGACTTTATGATTTATTCAGCTCTTTTAAAAGACTAGTTAGGAGACTAGAGAGATGACTTGGCGATTAAGGCACTTTCCTCTAGAGACTAAGGACCTGGGTTCAATTCCCCAGTAACCACATAAGCCAAATGCTCAAAGTGGTACATGGGTCTGGAGTTCATTTGCAGTGACTTAAAGGCCCTGGTGTGCCCATGCCTCCTTCCCTCCCTCTTCCTCTCTCTTTCTTTCCTTCTCTCTCTCTCTCTCTCTCTCTCTCTCTCTCTGCTTGCACATAAAATATTAAACAAAAGAATTTATACAATTTATAAAAAAACTTGTTAGACTGTTACCAGCAAAAGTGATATGAAATTTAAGTAAATTAATTAAGAAAAAGGGAGGTCTAAATAACACTCTTTCTTAGATAGGCAGACACTCCCCTGCACACACCAGATAGCTCTGTAGATATCAAATCCTAAATACCACTTAGAATTCCTCAATAGTTAAAGATATCAGATTAATGGTGTTCAACTAGAAGAGTATAGTAGAAGTATTATTGCTGCTAGTTGTTTAGGAGAAAAGTAGATTTATTAATCAAGGATTTTACCTGATGAACTTGTACCTTGAATTGTATCTGATGTGAATAACTAATTCAAATATTGCTATCTTTGTGAAATTTTTAATTTTCAATCTACCAGAGACCACTGTAATATTCTAAGAGTTCATAAAATATCAGGAGATAGAAACAGAACATTGAGGAAGACTCAATTATAATGAATCAACTAATGTGTGGTCTGATAGCCTTAGTGCTTCTTGACATACCAAGGCTCAGATAATGTTAGCTGCTGGCTAGACAAAGAAAGGTTGCTTACATGAGGGCTAAAGAAGTGGATCAAGCCTGGGCTTTGGAGTTGGACAGTAGTAGATTGAATCTCTGCTATACATTTCTTATCACTGAAGCAGGGTAACCCAGGGCTTCTGGCAACCATTGTGCTGACAGCTGGTGGACATTGGGAGCTCAGGCTTGGTGGGAGGAGCTACATGTGAAGATAACTTGCTTTAGCCATATGAACAGAGCAGCAGTGAGAGAATTCTCCACTCACTCTGGCCTTGCAAAGTCAGAAAACCTGAAGGATACAGCTGGGACTGGCTGGGCAGACCTGGAAGAAGAGGATATGAGGACGCAGCTTTGAAGCAGTTTCAGGCGCCCACCCTTCCCACAACCTGAGAGAGAGAGAGAGAGAGAGAGAGAGAGAGAGAGAGAGAGAGAGAGAGAGAGAGAGAGAGAGAGAGAGAGAACACTCCAGAGCCTCCAACAACTGCAAATGAATTCCAGATGCATCTGGCTTACATGGGACTGGGGAATCGAACCCTGATCCTTAGGCACTGGAGGCAAGCACCTTAACCTCTGAGCCATATCTCCAGCCCAACTTCTAGAATATTTACATAGCAGGCAACTACAACTCATTGGGTCACTTTGGTGGTCACTCTGGCAGTAATATGACACCAACCTGGCACATTAGGCCCCCACCTTGAAGATAGAGAACTTCTGATCCACATGTCAAAGAATACAGCAGAAAATTAGGAAACCCAAACATTGAATTAAATCAAGATGCAAAAATCCCTGCATTATAATAATACAAGAAACACACACCCAAAAAATATGAATATATGATTCCACCAAAAACTATAAATCCATCAGAAATGACATTTAGTGAGTGACATAAGTGAAATGCCTGACAAAGAATTCAAAAAAGTGATTTTAACTTTGCTCAAAGGAATCAAAGAGGAGAAATTCCAGGAGAAGAAAGGAAACCAATTTATGGAAATAAAAAGGTCAATACAAGATATGAGTAAGGAAGTAAAAAACAATAAATTCCAATCAGTATTGCTAGAAATGGAAAAAAAAAACCACATTCAAATACAAAACTCTATAGAAAGTATCACCAATAGAATAGATCAAGGAGAAGACAGAATATCTAAACTGGAAGATAAGGTGGCAGAACTGAAACAGTCCAACAAAGAGAAGAAGGCACGAATGGGAATTTCAAGACATTCGTGGTACTATGAAGAGCTCTAACACAAGAATTCAAGAATTCAGAGTAAGGAGAAGAATTTGACACTAAGTACATAGTCAATATTTTCAACAAAATCATAAAAGAGAATTTCCCCAATAAAGGTATAGTGATGCTATTGCAGATACAGAAAGCATTCAGAACACCAAACAGACAAAACTAGGAAAGAGCCTCTCCTCACCGTATTATAATTAAACTACTGAACACACAGATAAAAGAAAATATATTGAAGGCAGTAAGAGAGAAACATCAAGTAACTTATAAAGGCAAACTCATCAGAATAACAGCAGATTATTCAGCATAAACCTTAAAAGCCAGAAGGGCTTGGGGTGATGTGTTCCAAGTCCTGAAAGATAAAAACTGTTAGCCAAGTTTATTATACCCAGCAAAGCTATGTATCACAATTGAAGGAGAAATAAGGATGTTCTACAACAAAGACTGGCTGAAGGAATTTATGTACAAATCAGAAAGGAAGAGATCAAATTGTCATTACTTGCAGATGATATGATTCTATACATAAATAACCCTAAAGACAATCAGCAAACTATTAGAGCTAATAAACACTTTTAGCAATGTAGCAGGATATAAAATCAACACTGAGAAATCAGTAGCCTTCCTATATACTAACAAAAACAGGCGGAAGATGAAGTCAAGGAAACACTTCCATTCACAATTGTCTTGAAAAAAATAAAGTACCTTGGAATAAACCTAAACAAGGAAGTGAAGAATTTCTACAATGAAAACTTTAAAACACTCAAGAGACAAATTGCAGAAGACACTAGGAAATGGAAAGACATCCCATGTTCTTGGATTGGATGAATCAATATAGTGAAAATGTCAATCCTAAAGCAATCTACACATTTAATGCAATCCCCATTAAAATTCCAATGGCAATCGTCCTCAGAATAATAATAAAACAACCTAGAATTCATTTGGAAACACAGAAAACCTGGAATAGCCAAAAGAATTCTAGACAACATCAATAAAGGATGTTGGTGTCACCATACCTGATTTTAAGATATATTATAGAGCTATAGTAACAAAAGCAGCATGGTACTGGCACAGAAACAGACATGTAGATTGATGGAACAGAAAGGAGATCCCTGATGCAAACCCAGACAAGTACAGCCCTCTAATTTTTAACAAAAAGGACAAAAATATTCAATAGAGGAAAGACAGCCAGGAAAAGTGGATATGTATATGTAGAATGATGAAATTAAATCCTTATCTCTCTCCATGCATAAGAATCTTATCCAAATGAATCAAAGACCTTAATATCAGACCTGAAACTCTGAAACTGCTAGAGGAAATGTAGGGGAAACACTTTAGCATACTGGCATAGGCAATACTCAATGTGGACCTCTGTCCTTCACACAAACATGCATATGAACCCACCCACATGAAACACCTGCAAAACAAAACAGAACAAACCGAACCAAGACAATACAATTTTGAACTGAAGAGAAACTGTAGTGAAGCTGGAATGTTTGACTCAGGAGAATTGAAATAACACATTCTAGTAAAAGAAATTGTTACTTCTAGCTGTTACAGCATTAAAAGAATAGACCACCAAGGAATTTTTTTTTAAACTTTGTCAGAATAGAGCTAGTCTTTTGGAGGTCTGTCTACTGTGTTTCATAGTTTCCTTCTTCATGTGGAAATATTCTCCCTGAATTTCTCTGAATTGTGTTACTTCCTGAAATTAATGCAAAGTTATTGTAGAGTGAAAAGTGAATTTTATTTTTGACATTTGATTTAAGTAAAGTTATTCCGTACAGTATGATAGAGTGGAAAAGGGAACTACGGAGATAATTAGGAACAAAGATTTGAACTATTCTTTTTGTATACACACCACACAATCCTAGAGTCAGACGGATATCATTAATAGACTAAAATAGGCATGTCTAAGGAAGTAGCCCTATCAAATGAACAACCAAAGGTAGTCTGTTAGTTTTTGGGGAGGAGTAGAAAGAGGATGAGATAATCAGCTTTAAATCCAAACTGTCCAATTAGGGGGACTTAAAAAATTGATAAGAACTATAGCTTTATCTACAAGCCACCTAGTTTTATTTTTCTAGCTACACTAAATTGATTTTCCTTGGTAAAGATCTTGAACACGATTAACGTATCAGGAAAAACAAAATTGAAGAAATTATAGGTCAGTAATGAGCACTCATTTTAATCTGTAACGAAAGACCATAATATAGGAAACTTCTTTGTAGATGTACAGTGAAGGATCATTTTACCTAGTCAGTTCATGTAACCTTGTTGGAAACTATTCTTAAGGGGATGGAGAGGAGGTTCAGTGGTTAAAGGTGCTTTTTTGCAAAGCCTGATGACCTGTGTTCAATTCCCCAGTACCCACGTAAAGCCAGATGCACAAAGTGGTGTGTGCATCTGCAGTTTGTTTGTAGTGGCAGGAGGCCCTGTTGTGTCCATTCTTCTCTCATCTGCTTGTAAATAAGTAATTTTTTAAAAAAGAAAAATACTCATAAGAGTTAGAACTGTTTCTCAGTTATTGAAAGATGGGGATTATCTAAGATAAATTTTTTGTTGGTAGTACTGTATTTAGCACAAACTTGAATGATTTTTTAAATATTTCATTTATTCATTTTTCAAGGAGAGAGAGAGAGAGAGAGAGAGAGAGAGAGAGAGAGAGAGAGAGAGAGAGAGAGAGAGAGAACGAGAACACCAGGGCCACCACCTTGTAGGTCTGGCTTATGTGGGTCCTGGGGAATTGAACCGGGGCCTTAGGCACTGGAGGCAAGTGCCTTAACCGCTGAGCCATCTCTCCAGCCCTTGAATGATTTTTTATATCAAAGGTGTGAATGCAAAATGGGTCTTTTTTTTTTTTTCTTGTGTTACCTTTTTTTTTGTGAGGGGGGTTCTTAAGATAGGGTCTCATTCTAGCCCAGGCTGACATGGAATTCACTCTAGTCACAGGTTGATCTTGAACTCACAAGGATCTCCTACCTCTCCTTCTCAAGTGCTGGGATTAATAGCATGTACTACCACACCCAATAGGTCCTTTTTCCTTAAAAATCGAAATTTCACATACATAACTGAACAATCACTAGGTATGGCCTATACATAGGCCATGTTTCAGTTTTTGCCTTTCAACACAGACATATTTCTGATATTTTTTTCTGTTCATAGGGAAAAATATGAACAGAAAGAAGAGAGGTTACTTGTGTAGGCCATGAAGTATAGGATTTTGCAACTACAAAAAACAATAGAGGGCTGGAGAGATGGCTCAGCAGTTGAAGATGCTTGCTTGCAAACCCTGACAAATCTCAAGATTTGATTTCCTAGTGCTCACATAAAAGCTAGATGCGCCAAGTAGTGCATGTACCTGGAGTTTTATTTGCAGTAGCAAGAGGCCCTGCTATACCCAACCATTCTCTTTCTCCCTCTTTCTGCCTTTCCTTCTCTCTCTCTTAAATATCTATATAATTTATAAGGAGACAGAGAGAATGGGCACGTCAGGGCCTACAGCCACTGCAAAAAAAAAAAAACTCCAGATGCATGTGCTACTTTTTTCATTTGGCTTTATGTGGGTACTGGGAATCAAACTCAGGTCATTTGGTTTTGCAGGCAAGCACCTTAACCACTGAACTATTTCTCCAGGCCTGAAATAAATATTTTTTAAAATGGATATATCAGGCATAATTTCCTATATTGTAAATTCTGAGCTTCCTCTGGTAAGGAGATCTACATGTGACTATTCAAAACAATGTTAGAAGCTGAACATTATGGTAGCGTACATCTGTAATCCTAACACTTAGGAGGCAGAGGCAGGAGCCCATGAGTTGGAAATCAGCTTTGGCTGCATATCAGTCAAGTTCAAGGACAGCTTGGGCTACTTCAGACCCTGTCTCAAAACAATAAGAAAAAACAGTTGTAGTATAATTTTTGGTGAAGTTATGGTGGTATTGATTCATCTGTATTAAATTTCATAGGCAGAGAAGAATAAGTGTTCAGATATTTTTGTAGACCACGCAATAAAGGTACTCATTCTCATTCTCTCTCTCTCTCTCTCTCTCTCTCTCTCTCTCTCTCTCTCTCTCTCTCTCTCTCTCTCTCTCTCTCATGTGTGTTTAAGAACAGGTTAACTAGAGCTGTTGGTGTGTTTTCTATTTTAGTAATTCTTTTTATTTATTTACTTTGTAAGCAAAGAGACAGGCAGAGAGAATGGTTAAGCCAGGGCCTCTATCTGCACACAAGCACACACATGCCAGTAATTAAGAAAAAAGAAAGCCAGGCATGGTGGCAAACACCTTTAATCCCAGCACTCGGGAGGCAGAGATAGGAGGATTATCATGAGTTCAAGGCTATCCTGAGACTGCATAGTGAATTCAAGGTCAGCCTGGGCTACAGCAAGGCACTACCTTGAGAGGAAAAAAAAAAAAGCAAAAACAAAAGAAAACATTAATTGGGAACAGTATTAATTGTTAGCTCAGCACAAGTCATGGCTCCAGATAGAAGCAACTACTAGGGAGACCCTAGACTTACAAATTGACAAGAAGAGAAAGCCCAGTTCTTAGCCTTGGATGAGTCATTTCTATCACACTGGCCAGGGCTCAGGCCTCAGAGAACATGGTGGAGGAAGTGGCAGAATGAGTTTGAGTGGTGCTTTCACTAGAGAGCCTTCTCTATGGAGATGGCGCAGACACTGTGGATACTCAAAACTCACCAATGCAGAAAATGAACGTGCTCTCTCTCTCTCTCTCTCTCTCTCTCTCTCTCTCTCTCTCTCTCTCTCTCTCTCTCTCTCTCCTTTTTTTTTTCCCCCTTTTTTTTTTTGTTTTTGAAATAAGGTTTTGCTCTAGCCTGGGCTGACCTGGAATTCACTATGTGGTCTGAGACTAGCCTCAAACTCATGGCGTGGAAGTCCTCCTACCTCTGCCTCCCAGTTGCTGGGATTAAAGGTGTGCACCACTACACCTGGCCTGAAGGAGGTTTCAATCATGTCCTGCAAGGCTCTGGGAACATTGCAGAAGAGTGGGAAGACTCTTAAGAGCCACAATGAGTGTAGGTACACTTTGGAGTGCCATCCTTCTGACATGAACTGATTGATGCCTTCATGACTCCTCAGCGGTTACTGATATCCCCACAGGACCAGCACAGTTCTGACAGCATCTCCATTTTGCCATGAAGGATGGAGGGAGGGGACAAAGGGAAGTAGGACAACAAAACGAAGTCTCATGGGATGGAGTTGGGGGGAGGGAACAAAAGATATGGGATGGGAACATGACCAAATTACTTTATGTTCATCTATTATTGTTCCCAATTAAAATACTTCTATAAAAAATAGCATTGAGTAACAAATCATCACTGTTGAATGAGTCTTCCCTCCCGTCTTTCCTTCCTCCTTCTCCAAGCCCCCATGTTTTTGTTCTGGTGCTGGGGTTTGGGGTTGACCCAGGGACTCATGTGTGCAAGACAAGCATTCTACTAAATGAACTATATTCCTAGTCCCAAAACTTCCTCTTTGAACTTTCTACCTGGATGTTCTTATTTCATCTGTAATCAAAATAGATCTTTGTCCTGTTGAGGGATTGCTTCTCTAAGCTTCCTAGTGTTTCACTGTGCCCAGGCATGATGTAGTCACTAAGAAGATTTAGTATACTTCCTGCACCTATCAAATCATTTAGTTTGTTGCTTTTACAAAATATCCTTTGTCTTAGTGATTCCAATGATTGATGCCCTAATCACTAACATTTAGTCAGGTACCAGAGTGGATTAACTAATTCCTTAAACAAACATGTCTGCCAGACCTTGTGCTTTGAGGGTGGATCTATAAGAATGAGAAATAGTCACTGTGTTCTGGAGGGTTCAGATGCCTAAAGAGACAGTCCACCTAGAGTTTGATTAGGCTATATGACCATGATGACAGTGTATAAGCACTTAGTTGTCCTTCTTGACTTTAATGTTATCAACATGCCAGTCCATTCCACAGTGAGCTTTCTTAGGCACTTCCTTCATGCCTTTAGCCTGTCTCTTCTCCCTTCCTTTTGTTTCATGCCTCTCCATGAACCTTCTTCCCAGTGCAGGCTCCTTTTGTGTGCCCCAGAGCGTGCCATATTCATTTCCAGTGCCATAACTGAATGGGCTTTTCCTTTTGTCATTCCCCCCATCTGCTTAGCCCATCTCTGAATGTTGTCTTTTAAATATTTTATTTATTTATTTATTTATTTTGGTAGAAGCAATCTCTCCAGCCCAAATTTTTGAATTTTTAAACTGATCCGTCATCACTAGAGATACTCTTAATACGGAATAGAATTTTACTCTTGATGAGGTAAAGAGCTACATTTGGCTACCATTTAAAAAATACTGGTGAATATATGAGAAATGTTATAAATGTTATATATATATATATTTTTTTTTAGTTTTTTTTTTTTTAAAGATTCTTACTCTAGCACAGGCTGGCCTTGAACTCACAACCTGTTTTTTTTTTAACCTTCAAAAAGATAATTGGATACCAAAACAAAAATAGTAACAGTGTACTGTGTTGTTTCTACCAATTTAAACATGAAGTGTATGACAACAGCAGCACAGAGAAAGTGTGGGAAATAAAAGCATGCTCCAAAGGCTCTTAGGCCATGGAATGGGATGATGCCACTTGAAAATTGGCTGTGATAAATTTAATGATACATTGGAAAACTTAAAGGTGCCATTCAGAAAGAAACAAATGAAAATTTGAAGAGGCACACTTAATAAAGGCAATAAAGTAGATAATTGGAATCATAAGAAAATGCTTAATCTAAAAGATGTCCAAACAACCGGGGAAGAGGGGACAGAATGATTCCTGTCTCAAGGCCACATAGGTTCCATTAACCAGCATTTTGTATTCCACTCCCAGAGCTGGAAGTTTGGAAAGTATCTTTGTCTGTCCGTCTGTCCGTCCATCCTCCCCCTCCCTCCCTCCCTGTCCTCCCCTCTCTCTCTCCTCTCTTTCTCTCTTGAGGCAGAGTCTTGTTCTTGTCCAAGATGACCTGGAATTCATTATGTGGTCTCAGGGTGGCCTCCTCATCCTCCTACCCCTGCCTCCCAAGTGCTGGGATTAAAGGCATATACCACCATGCCTGGCAGTATTCTTGCATTTCTTTACATTCAAAGGATTATTGCCCTTTCTAAAAAAAAAAACAAAAAAACTTATCCTGTGTTTATTGGAAATCTCTACCTCTTCACTGCCTTCCTGTTCTCTAGCCCCAGTCACATAGCACTGGTCTCTGTCCCTTTGTACTGGAGGGACAGTACTCCCAGGTGGAGATGGAAGATGGTCAGTGAGGCTTGGACTTTGTCACTGATTTCTATACTTGCTTATCCAAGAAGTTGCATGATAAGTGGAATGAATTGATATTTGATGTTTTTCTATGATTTCTTTTTTTTCTATGATTTCTGAATGTACTTTATACCTTTTTCTCTTCACCTGAATTCAGAGACATGAAAAACGCTGTAATTGGAAACAATAAGCAGAAAGCCAACCTCATTGTTTTAGGAGCTGTTCCAAGGTATGTTTGCCATTCAACTTCCTTTTTCTATTATTGTCTTGCTGAGTTTCTAATGTTCTTCTTTTATTATAGTTTTGTTTTTTTCAAGGACAGGGTCTTACTCTAGGCTGACCTGTAGCTCCAAGCTGGCCTCGAACTTAGGGTGATCCTCATGGTGATCCTCATACCTCAGTCTCTGGAGTGCCGGGACTAAAGGCATGGCTACTTACTTATTACTCTCAATCATAAAATTATCCTTGATTATGTTTTTTTTTCTATTTTTAAAATAATTTTCTTAAAATTGTTTGTGTGTGCTTACGCGCGCGTGTGCACATGTGCATCTGCTCAACTGTGGTAGCTCGCCTGCAGTGCTTGGAGTGGAGCATCTGTTATTCCGCTCTATAGCTCTTCTGCCTGGTCTTGTTTTTGAGCTGGAGCCTTTTACTGTTCCTGGCGCCAAGTTGCAAGCTCCATAGACTCTTGGGTCTCTTCACCTGCTGTACTGGGGTTACAGGTGAACACAGCCATGCCTAGTTGTTTACATGGTATCTGGAGATTTGATCTCAGTCCATATCATGCTTGCACAGGAAGCACACCTAACTGCTGAGCCATCTCTCCAGCCCAGTAAGATTCTGTTTTTGAAAAAGTGCCTTGGAGCTGGAGAGAGATGACTCAGGTTAAAACATTTGTTTGCAAAGCCTAACAACCTGGGTTCAATTTCCCCAGCACCCATGTTGTAAAGCCAGATGCACAGAGTGGCACGTGTATCTGGAGTTCATTCATACTGGCAAGTGGCCCTGGCATGCCTATTGACTGACTGACTGACTTAATCTCTCTCTCTCTCTCTCTCTCTCTCTCTCTCTCTCTCTCTCTCTCTCTTCCCCTCTCCCTCTCCCCCTCTCCCTCTCCTTTTCCCTCTCCCTCCCTCCCTACTCCCCTTTCAGATAATTACAAAATATATTTAGGGTCTGGAAAGATGGCTCAGCAGTTAAGGCAGAGGATCTGAGTTCGGTTTCCCAGTACCCACATAAAGTCAGATGCGCAAAGTGATGCATGGATCTGGAGTTGTTTGTGGCAGGAGGCCCTGGTGTTTCCCCCC
>PVHP010028269.1:0-23234 GCA_004024765.1 Zapus hudsonius | reverse complement strand
CTGGAAAGGGTTGGGTTTGTTGTTGTTACTTTTTTGTTTTGAGACAGGGTCTTACTATGTATCCCTAGCTGATCTACAATTTGCTATGTACAGCCTTGAACTAGCAACCCTGCTGTCTCGGTTTCCCAAGTGCTGGGATTACAGGAATGTACCATCACACTTGAGTTGGCTTTTGACATATGTATATATATATATATATGTATATATATATGTATATGTATATGTATATATATATATATATAATGGGCTGGGAAGATGACTCAATGGATAAAGCATTTGCCATGCAAGCAAGTACCCAAGTTCAGGTCCCAGGCCTCACATAAACACCGGATAAGCTGCAAATGCAGACTCCCACACATGAACACACACAAGCAAATCTAGGTACTAGTCAGCTCCCCAGCCCCCCCGAGCACAAAGGCACGTCACTCGCCTTGAGAGACCCCTGGGTGGCATGTAGCACCTGATGACCACTTTTGCTTCAGTGCTGCTATCCCAGGCCCATCTGCCTGGGAGGTGGATCCAAGGCCTCTCCTGCATTCTAGATGCCTCCTAGCCACTGTCTCTGTATGGTGGGTCCCGTGTCGGTGCCGTGGGGACATCTCTCTCTCTGGCTTCTTAACAAGGAAGTAGAAGCAGGCAGGGCTGCCAAGTCCCTTGTCCATCTGTGTTGGCACAGAGATCCCAGAAGAAGGTAGAGACAGTTGGATGGATCCCTGGAGCTTACCAGCCTATTGGTCAGGCTGAATCTGTGAGATCCAGGTACAGTGAGAGACCCTGTCTCAAAAAAAAAAGGTGAGGAGACACTGTGTCAACCTCTGATCTGCATATACACATGCACACATGAACACCCTCCCCACACATACGCACATGCTACACACACACACACACAGGACTTGGCCTACAGACCAATGTCTCTGGATCATCATGTATTATTCCATAGCACGTTCAGGTGTGCATCCCTCCAAGTCAGCCTCTGAGAAGCCTTGGGTATCAGCAAGAAGCCAGGCTGGAGGAACGCCTCTCACATCACAGCCATTCGTGATGCAAAGGCCTTGATCAGGTCACACACCCATCTGGAGAAGTGGATATAGGGTGGTCAGCTCAGTGAGGAACCATCTAGAACAGTGTATTGCCAGGGGCCGATGCTCCAGCAGGGAGGGCAGCGGAGAATGGAGGCAATGAGCAGGGAAGGTGGCCGCAGGAGGTACCTGTGGCCTGTGACAGGTAAGCTAATGAGCAAGCCCTTGGGGAGACATGTGCCTTGAAATAAGTAAGTGAGCACACACAAATGCATACACATACACACGGTAAGCCCTTCAAAAAGCAGAGGGCTGGCCTTAGTGTAAGAAGCCCCCTCTGAGGCAGGGCGCAGGGTGCACTGTCACGTGGCTGGGCAGCCACACAGGATACTTCGTCTCCGGGTGTCCCTCTCTTCTTATCTGGCCTCATCTTCGTCATCCATATTTGCTTTGGATAGAAAATATTTTACTATTGATGTGTGGTGCGCATGCCTGTGTGTATGTGTGCATGTGTGAAGGTGCACACGTATGAAAGCCAGAGGTCAAGGTCAGGTGTCTTCCACAATGGCTCTCCATTTTATTCTTTGAAACGGGGTCTCTGCTGAACCTGGAGCTCACCAATTCCACCAGACTAGCTGGCCAATGAGCCCCAGGAGTTCCTTGTCTCTGTCTCCCCTGCAGCGGGGTTCCAGGTACCTGCTGCCATGATGGTCAACATTTACATGGGTGCTGGCAGTCCAAACTTGGGTGCTGGTGCTTTCGCAGTGAGCACTTTATCCACTGGGCGTGTGTTTACCCCATCAAATAGTTTATAATTGAAAAGGGGACTGGAGAGATGGGTCAGCGGTTAAGGTACTTGCCTGCAAAGCCTAACAACCCAGGTTCAGTTCCCCAGCACCCACGTAAGCCAGATGCACAAAGCAAGGAGCACCTGGAGTTCATTTGAAGCAGCTAGAGGCCTTGGAACGCCCATATTCTCCTTCTGTCTCTCTCTGTGTCTGTATCTCTCTGCTTGCAAATAGATAAATAAGATATTAAAAAAAAAACAAGCAGGTCCTCGGTGGCATCACTGACGCTGTATACCTGTTTCTGGTGGGAATACTGGTACCACGGACTAGAGGAGCAACTTCCTTCTGGCTCGGCAGCCTGGAAAGTGTGCTGCAAGTCCTCCAGCTGACTGGGACCCTCAGAATCTGTGACTTCCCTTCTGCAGACCACCTGCGTGGAGGCCCTGGCCCGCCACACCAGGAGGAGCCCCAACACCTCCTGGGCAGAAGGTGGTTTGAGGAGCTCCGCCATTGCCCAGGTATGAGCCGTCTCTCAGCTAGTCCAACAGCTCGTGGGCACTCACTACCCTCTCACAGAAAGAATGCGGACGGATGGCAGGTGGCAAAATGAGTTTGATCTGATCCCAAAGGACTTTCACTTCCTTTGTCCACAGGACCCTCACCTGCAGGGCGGAGTCTCGAGGAGCTGACTTGCCCTGAGGATTACAAGGATGTAATACATCTGGTTAGAAATGTCACTTGCCCCAGGCTTCATGCCAGACCCCATGCAGGGCAAAGTTATGAGGACCCAGACACCTCTAGGCCAGAAGCAGAGTTCTCAGGAAGAGCAGGTGGAGGAGTGGGCTATGAGGCTGCTGTGGTGGGGGCGGGGTGAGGGGGGACCTTGGCACCTTCCACATGGCCAAGGTCTTTGACAGTCTCAATGTTGAAAGACTGTCTGGCTGGAAGTCTTCTTTGAGACTTGCTTAAAATGAAGTGAGCTGGTCCCTTCCAGGAAGGTAACTGGCAGGATTTGTTGCCAATGGTATACATTTAAGGGATTTCTTTGTTTTTGTTGATTTTTTTATTGTTGTTTTGAGGCAGGGTCTCACTCTACCCCCAAATAGCCTCAAACTCATGGAGCTCCTCCTACCTCGGTCTTTCAAGTGCTGGGAAGATAGGCATGAACCACCATGCCTGGCAAAAATTATGGATTTGGAAATTTTGAAAGTGTGTTTTTGCTACTATGAGCTGTATAGCTTCCAAAAGAGGCTTCTGTTAGGAAGCAGAGACAAGTGATTATATAAATATTTGTGTGCGTGTGCATGCACGCGTGTGCGCACACATGTGACTGTGTGGGTGCATGTATGTGTGTGTACTTGCGTGTTTGTGCTTGTGTGTGTGTGTGTGTTAGGCATCTGTCACATAGTGAAATGACTTCTCAGTTGGAAGTTTTGTCTAACAGTACACCAGTATTTTCAAATGACCAGCTAACAATACATATAAATCACATGTTGAAACCACATGTTGGTAAAAGGCCTCTGGAACCCAGGATGGAGCTGGGATTGGGCCAGTCCTGCCCTGCCCTGGAGGAAAGTGTGAGATGGAAGCTCTCCTGCAACTTTCTGAAAAGGTTCCGAGGGAGGCACTGCTTCTCCAGGTCTTCCCCAGAACTCAGCACAGACCAGTCACAATGGCCCCAATGCAGACCTGTGAGTGTCAGGCAGGCATCAGATCTGCATAAATGGAAAACAATGCCACTATCACACTCACTCTTCTCTCTGGAAAAAAAAAATTAAGTATTTGTTACTAATAGCCTTTGGGTTTTGTTTGTTTGTTTTTTCAGAAAAAAATAAATATTTTTTTAATTTCCCAGTTCCATTTCTTAGTACACTAACTTTATTAGATGTAACTCCAACATCTACGACTCATCACCACAATGATGTTGAAGTGTAAGGTGGTGAGACACCTGAGAGCCTTCATTCAGAGTCATTTCCATGTCCAGCTGTGCTTTGAGCTGGGCTGTCACAGAGTGCCCGGTGCTGCTAAACCATCCTGCTTCGAAAAGTCACAAATGGACAATTTCCAAATTACTATATACAGATGTGAGTGTGTGTGTGTGTGTGTGTGTGAGAGAGAGAGAGAGAGAGAGAGAGAGAGAGAGAGAGAGAGAGAGAACAGAGAGAAATCTACCACCACCAAAAAAGGTGGATTTTAGCTTTTAAAGCCGCCGAGTTGCACCGATGGCTCTCCAGCTGCTGGGAGACGCTGGTGGTTGTCACCGGCCATTCTGTGTGGGTTTGTTTTGTCGTAAGTGGTCTTTAACCAGGCCCCCTTAAAGTGTATTATCGTTGGAAAAGAAACCCAGAAACAAGGGATCGTAATTTAGTACCAAGAAGTTAATTCTGGAGCCCTCCGACCTCCCAGTGGTCACGTGCCTATTGATTTTCAATACCGGGAGGTGGCGTCCCACCCTGAGCGTGGGGTTCAGCAGGGTTCAGCGGATTCCAAACACTTTCTTCCTTGTCACCGGAGTCCCTGAGTACTCTGCATTAAGACGACAAATGCCCACGGTTAGCATCGTGTCACATGGCAAACGAGCGGACGTGCCAAATTTCTAATGAAGTCGGGTTGTTGGTAAACACAGCAATCATAGATTGAGGGGGGTCTTCGCTGTGTGCTTCCAACACTCTCCAGTGGGTGGGGGGGCCAGGCCGGAGGAAGGACAGCATCTCACTGCCCAGACAAAAGCAAAGCCGAGCAAAGCGGGCAGCAAGCGTGGCCTGCGTTTCACAGATGACAGAAATGTGTTTTTTCTAATTGTGCTCCATGGAGGCAATATTCCAAATAAACACCAGAGGAGACCTCCAAAGCTCTCACTTCTCAGGTCAGCTAGCACTCGGGGTGGAGGAACGGGTTCCCTTTTTCTTCTCCCTGAAGGCAGAGAAATAAGGAAAGCCAGGATGTGGGCTGGACTTTCACTGAGCTGCTGTGATCTCTAAACTTGGCCAGTCAATGGAGTGGTGTCCCCATAACCTGTCCACCCTTTTACCAACCCGTAATAAATTATGGCTACCATCTTGTATTGATTATTGAAAATGTTATGTCCGAGGAAGCAAATGCCACTGCTCTAAATATCAACATTACACGCGATTTAGAAGTTGTGGGCTTTTTCTTTTGGCAGAAATGTGTGTGATAAAATTTTTAAGCACTACGAAGGAGAAGGAGAGCAGAATGAGTGGGCAGAATTATTTAATCACAACAACAACACCAACAAAATCAATCCTTGGTCTGGCCAGACGAGCGTGTCTCAGCTCAGGTAAGGAATTTAAAAGTCAGACACGCATCTCACTTTGGACTTTTTACAGGAATGGTGAAATTTATAATGAAATTCAACAAGGAGAGTGGAAAAACAGCCAAATTGGTGCGGCAAAGTGGTTAATGGGATCATTAGCCTTCTCGCTGTATTTTTTTGGACACGGCGGGCCTGTACGGCGGCGCTCCGCAGCAGATTGCGGGACAGGCTGACAGTTAGTCGCTAGCTCAGCAGTGCTGGGTACAAACTGCCATCTTCCTGTGGATTTACAGCTGCCACTTCTGCTACTTCAATTAGTTCTATAGCACACAGATGTTGCTTAAACGCTGCCGCTAATGATACTGCAATAAGCGTAAGATTCATGCCATATTTTGAGGCACGTAAATTTCTCAAGTGGCACAATTAAAGTGGAAATATTAGGTGGTGAGAACTTGGCAGTCTCTCCAACTTGGAAGGCGCACCCGCTATGCAATAATGGGTCAAAAATTCATTCAAGTTTTACTGCTGTTCCGAGTTTTAAAAGACTTTTCACAGTTGAATGCAACGTAGTAAAAAGCAGGGCGTTAGGAAATGAGAGCACAGCCCCACCGTTCAGTCACGACTTCTCATTTCGCACTAGAATCACGTGCTCACTTTTCTGGCTATGACCGCGGGGAACAGGGACAGGCTGAAGAGATGTGTTTTGGTACTTTAAGGGCAGAAAGTCCTGAGTGGAGGCAAAGGGCTGCTGGACCGGTGACAGAAGCAGCCTCAGGCAGGGGAAGCCACACTTGCTGTCCTTCGAGGGCAGGGTCCCAAGTGCAGGCTGGAAAAGTAGTTCTCACACACACACACACACACACACACACACACACACACACACACACACACTCAGCCAGGCCCTTCTACACATGCGTGCACACCCATGCACACACACCCAGACCTGCTCTGTCCCTTCTACAACAGTGTGTGTGTACACACACATGCATGCACACAGGCCCGGCCTTTCCCTCCCTTGCATGCATGCATGTGTGCACACACATACATGCTTGCCACACATGCACACGGCATGGGCATAGATTCTGCCTCTTGCACAGGTGGAGAAGAAAGCAGAAAGCTGGATTTCGGGGAGCCTCCATTGGAATTTCTCCCGTCATTTCTCTTCCCAGTCACTGTCCCCTGCCTGTCACCAAATCTTCTTTTCCATGAAAAAAAAATCTCTCCCACGGAGAAGAGCTTTCTCCTGACTGGTTGTCAAACACACTCGATTTCCTCACATGCTGACTTAAAAGGCCAACCATCCGGGCAGCACCGCCGATGCCCATCCACCTCTCTGCTCCTGGACTCGGTAGAGAGACCACCCACCCCTACCCCATTGTCATGTATTGATGAGAACAGTCAAGTAAATGACTCCCTTGCGTGGGACGATGGACTTGTGTCATCCCAACTAGAATTTGTGACCATGTCTCCAAATCCCGAGTGGGGGGCACAGAGAGCTTCACCTGTCTTCCTGGCTGGTTCTTCTGACCACTCGACACTAGAGCAAAGACCCCACAGATCAGGCAAGCATCAAATCTGGCAGTGTCTTGTGATTATTAGAAAAAATCTTATTATGCCCTTACATGGCACGCTCAGGGAAACCTTCCACAGGCCTGGACGATTTGACAGTGGATAAATTCTACCACTTTCCTCCCCCCCTCCCCGTCCTCTCCTCGACCATCCTTCCTTCCATCCTGGTCTTTCTTTCCTTCTCATGCCCCTGGTTCTGTACTACCCCACTTGGATTATTTACAGCAGGTCTTACAGATGTCAGTCCTGTCTGGTTCCACAGTAAAAGGACAATGAGTTCCTGCTGACCCCGGTACAATGGATCTCGCTGGAGCACAATATGTATTTTATATGGGCAGTGAGGAGCCTACAAGTAATTGAGAGAGAGAGAAATGTCACTGTAACATTTCTGTTGACACTGCACTCTGTGCGGAGAGAAGCCCAGGCCTGGCTGCGGGAGCGTCACAGCTGTGCTGGGGACCAGGAACGTGTCCTTTCGGAGGACGGAGGCGCGGGAAATGAATCTGCACATTTTCGATCTAATGGAATATTCCCAGGACCGCAGGGCCACAGGAGAAGTGGATGGCTGCTCTCTTGGCCGGGATGTGCGTGGACTCGGAGCTGCTCCTCGGCTCCCTTTACTATCTTCCATAATGCTTAATGTACTGTTTGTATATGTTGTCCTGGCGTTATATTTTGATGTGTCCCATATATTTTATTCATCTCTGGCTTCTAGGAAGGCGAGCTCCCAGCAACACTGCGAATAATTATCTGCCACCATCCATCAAGTGTCCACGTGTCTGTCTGGTGCCTCGTGGGACGGCCCTGGATTTAACTAGGACACACAATGCTTGCTCTTTGGGGCAATTTTGTCCTTTGTTCTGGGTTTTGTTGGCAGCCCCGTCCAGCCAGAAGCTGAGGCAGGAGAGCAATGGTTTCTCACAGGAAAGCGCCTGGTGTCTTGAACCCTCTTGGGTTTAAATGTGAGGACACAGAATCTTATTGTGACAAATATGGCCCATGCACATTCACGGACCCACTGAGAGTGTGTGTACCGGGGGGCCCCGGGGGTCTCCCCACTTCCTTGAAGATACGCAGATTGAGGGAGGGGTGCTTGAGGAGGATGAGGCTTTGCACCTGCCATGGCCACCAAAGCCCAGTCTCCAAGAGTTTATCACAGACAGGGCGGATGTTTCACAGGTGACCACAGACATGCCGTGGCCTCAGCAGGCCCAACCTCACTGCTAACGTCCTCCTGCTACAGGGGAGTGCCTCTCGCGTGTTCGGAGGTGGCACGGTCCTGGCCTTTGGGGGTCATGTTTGCAGATGTTTGGCAAAAGGGCAGATGCCCCTCTCTAATGCTGGCCCAGGAGCCCCACAAAGCTACTGCTCCCAGAGTTTGCAGCTCTGACCAGGGAGGCAGCGTTTGCTCTTGGGCTTTGTCATGGCTACTCTGAGGTTCCAGGTGTCATCTGCATGTCTGTGTGTGCTTGTGAACGCTGTGATGCTGTCTCCACGTTCAGGTGGAGGAGACGTGGAGGTCAAGCAGAAGCTGAATGGCAAAGACAGCCTTCTTCCCCTGGCAGCAGGTAGTTAGCAGACGGGAAATCAACAGATACATTTAGATCAAGACACAAATTTGAAAGCTGTCGACCCCCAGCATTAAATATGAACACTAAGAATCCTAGCCACCAGCCTGCTGCTATCTTGATGGTCCGACGCAACTGCTCTCGTTACAGGTGAGATTCAAGGAAAGAAAATAGAACCCTTGGAGGCTGGGAAGATGGCTCAGTGCTTAAAGGCGCTTGCTTACAAAGCCTGCCAGCAGAGGTTCAAATCCCCAGCCACCCACATAAAGCTGAGTGGACATTCATTTGCAGCACAAAGAGACCCTGAGGTACACACGCATGCACGCACGCACGCACACACAAGTGAGCTCGTGGAAATGAAAAATTTAGATAAAGAAAATATAATACTTGGAAACAAAGTCAGTATGATTAGATTTCACAATGACAATAACATCTGCAAATTGCATGGACTTTTGGAGGTCATCCTGAAGAAGGAAGATGTCCTTCCACAAATGTTACTATTCTAAATAAAAAGGTACTAAAAAAAAAAAAGAAGATTCCTTCTTGTCAAACTAGTTGAAATTGAATCGCTCATCTAGCAGTGTTTACAAATGAAATCCCAGCCCATTTATGATGGTTTTCAATACTAAAAAACATCCCCGAGTACTGAAATCACACTCTCGGTAGACCACAGGACCCCAGACCTGACACAGGCTTGCTCACTGAATCCCCCAGAAGCCCACGAGGTGAGGACTGTGGCTTCCACTCGAGAGCAGGGAAATAGACTAGGAATGAACTTGGCAAGACTGTAGACTGAATGAACAGAGGACTTAATGCTGACCTTCTGCCCTCAAGGCCCACAGTCTTTCAAGAGTCTTGGGGATTGAACTGGGAACTTTCAAAGGGATGATGAAAAAACCCAGCAGTTGCTGGATGCCAGCTGATTATTCCAGTAGGTATTTCAGCACTGTATGCATCCAGCCCTGGGCTGTGTTTTGAAGATGGAGCTGTGGCTGTTAGCAGGGTTCCCTGCTGGAGGAGAAAGTGATGAGGAAGGAGAAAGGAATGAGGGCGGAGGCAGGGCTTGGGTGTAGATCCACTCTGGAAGTTTCCTGGAGTCTAGGATCTATCCTGCAAGTCTAAAGCTGAGCTCCAGATGCTGGAGATGGAGTGTTCATCACCAATGACAGGGAATCTGTTTGGCTGGGAAGGCCTTTCAACCAGAGCGGATGATCTGAAGCACCCTTCCTACAGCTCCACTGGCCCTTGCTCGCCCTGACTCAAACTGAGGAACTCAAGGTCCTCCAGAAGCCTGGCTTTGTGAGTTTTTAAAAAATATTTTATTTATTTATTTGCAAGCAGAGAGAGAGACAGTGAAAGAGAGAGAATGGGTGTGGCAGGGCCTCCAACCACTTCAAACAGATTCCAGATGCTTGCACCACTTTGTGCATCTGGTCTTATGTGGATACTGAGGAGTCAAATCTGGGTCATTAGGCTTTGCAGGCAAGCACTTAACTGCTTGCTGAGCCATCTCTCCAGCCCGTGGTGGTTTTCTTTTTTAATTGATGAGCACATGGAGCTCACCAATGCTGGTGACACAGAAAGACCCTGTGTGGGCATGAGGAAGTCCCCAAGAGAGACTCTGGCTAATTTTGCTCTGGTGTGTAAACTCAAGTCTGGTTACCTTGGTGACTGAATAGTGGGTCTGTGTGCAGCATGCTCAGCTCTGAAGCCCATCTGAAGGGTGTAGGGAAGGCACACCTGGTCCAGAAGACAGGAGCTCTCTTAGGCCTCCAGCACACAGATGTCGCAGCATTCCTACACTTGCCATCACATGCATCGCAGCTCCATCTTCCTGGTCTCTTCCCAGCCTGTTACGTGTCACTCTCGCAGTCCCGGAAGAAGCCTACAGCCTCTCTTCTCAGGATCACTGACGATGGTCCACACCCCACCAGACTACAGATCCTAAGAAGCAGGTCTGTGCCCAATGGTCTCCATCCACTAACAAGATGCTCACATGTAACTATGCCACATGCCCCTGACACCTGTCTGCTAAGGAGACCCATCCAAATACTCAAATAAGATGCCAGTTCTGTCTCTCTCTCTCAGTATCTCTGTATCTCTCTGCTTGAAAATGAATAAATGAAATATTTAAAAAATTGTCATTTTATGTACTACCAGCAAACAAGCACAAAGAAATGAAAATGGACATTTTTTTCAGCATTCCTACTTGTAGGAGCATGGAGAAGAAGCCATGTAATGGGGAATCTCCCTGCTGGCTTTCTACGTGGTATCTGAGAGGAATCCATGTATGTCGCTGAGTCTGACAGTTAATTCATTCATCTTGATTGGTCTGGAGTGTGTGGTGTCATATACATACATGAAGGGTTGTCTATTGGGTGTCAATGGGCATACAACTACCAAAGTCATCCAGTTTCTTTTTTTTCTCAGTGCTGTTTGAGCCCTGTGTCTTCACATTTCTAAATAAAATTAAAACAAAACATTTTTGTATAACTTTCTATAAAAAGCATACTAGGATGGTCATTGGCATTGCTTTGGAATTTTAGATCAACTTTGTCTTATTTTCATGTCATTTGTATCTTCCAGAACATCAGGCAGATAAGACCAATGGAAGGAGAGAAGCAATCAACTAGGAAGGGATGTGAGGGAACTTCCTGGGGTAGATACGACCATCTCTTCTTGGCAGGTATGCAGGTGATGTGAATGCATCTCTTATGAGCTTGACATGGCCTGTTAGGATTTGTGTATTTCAGAATACATGAATTCTGCCTCTGATTAAGGGACAGAAAGCACTGGTAAAGCTAGGATGGCAAATGCTGGTATCTTTCAGCAACAGGGAGCTTTTACTATCCTTCTGCTTACTTTGTATATATTTGAAATTCTCCATAATAAGAGATCTAAGTTTAACACAACAAGAAGAAATATGATATAAAGTATTTTAATAAGGTCTCAATTAAGAGAAAAGCTTGAGCATGATGGCACATGCCTTTAAACCCAGCACTGAGGACAGAGGCAGAGGATTGCCATGAGTTCGAGGCCACCCTGAGACTACATAGTGAATCCCAGGTCAGCCTGGGCTAGAACAAGACAACCTCAGAAAAAAAAAATTTAAAAAGAACAAAGCTTGAAATAATGTGCTTCCGCCCCCAAACCCCATTGTTTAAATTTGATGAGGGAGGATGAGTGTCTGTCTTGAGCTTTGGTCCCTTGGGTCCCTTTGAGCCCTGTCCCTGGGCTGGCAGACTGCCCACTTCTGCCAGGAGGATCTGAGCAGAGATGGTATCTGGAGTGACTTGAGGATAATCGAGCTGCTTCCTCACCATCCATTGTTGCTTGACATCTTTCTCTAAGGACGAGCACCTGCCTAGTGGTATGGCTGATGCCAAGCCCTGAAAGACAAGACGTCTGTGAGCAAATTCTGGGAAAAGCCAACTGCTTCCAGATTCATCCAGCTCACTTGACGAAATTGAAGGACCAATGACAACACTGATCAAAAGAAAACTTTTAAGTATGAGTTGTCAGTAAAAAGTTAAAAAAATAAAAGCATACAATTTTTTAGAGTATGTCTTTTAGTTCTTCAAGAATAAATGAGCGTGCATGAAAGGGGGGTAAATGTGTTCTGCATATCAGGATGCCCTCATGGCACCACACTCTGCATAGCTACAGTTGGAGGCTCAGTTCCACCCCTATCCCTCAGTGCCCTGCCTCCCCTGGTCCTGTGAGCATGTGCACTGGCCACCCCATTAGTGCGACCCTATGCTATGTGGTGCTATGCATGTGGTGAGGGCACCCAAAGGAGTTGCCCAGTGGGAACGTCTGTGGCCCCAGGACCACCAACACTAGCCTCTGCGCTTCAGCTTTCTGACTATACGAAGTGACTTTGTGTCTTTCCTGTTCTCTGTATTTGGTGAATTTTAAGTGGGCACCATACAATCTCTTCTGTGACCTTGGAAAGGGGCTGAGGATTCTCCACAGCAGCACCACCTGCTTACTCTCACTGTTAAGTACAGAAGTCCCCCTTGGGCTATTTTCATAAACATCAGACTCTAACTCCAAGTCAGAAAATAACCAGTGACTGGTCTCCAGAGTTCCAATTCTGCCCCTCTCGCTCAGCTACTCACAGTCCAGGAAAACTTCATTCAGTACTGGCAGCTCTCCTAGGCAATCACCCCATAGTCCTGGCATTTTACTGGGTCTTCACTGCAAGCACGGTTCATCCTCATGGCTCCATTGGGCTTCCACACAGGCAATCCAACACACCTGCTCCACACTGCCCATGGCCATTTCCAAAACCAAAAACATGTTGCAAATCCAATGACCCTCTCTTCCTGCATTTGGTATACTCCATAGTACCAGGTAGGCTACCAACTTGTTAATCCAGGGGGGAAACAAAGCATTGAGGCCCCTTACTTCAAAAGAGTCCACATTCTTCCCGCTGTTCCAATGTAGATCACCTGGCCCAATCGTAGTGGTTGTCATCCCTCAAACAATTGCAGCTGAACAGGCAACAGTTTCAGCCCAGAGATTTCATTTCTCTCTGTGTCTTCTCCATCTGCTCACACCAGTCCATTTCTATGCAATGCATCCCTGCACAAGTTCTCAGGACACAGGCAGGCAGAACTCAGCAAGCTTCTCATGCAAACTGCTTCTGGCACAATCCTGACAAAGTTCTTCCTCACCCTCATAAGCCAAACCTCACAGTCCATAGTTCTCACTGCATTCAGGTCTTTCAACTCAGGCCAGATGGTTCATGAAGCTGTACTTACAGCACTGCAAGGCATCTCTTTGACTGAGGTCTCAGACCATCCATATTCCTCCTGTAAATCAGCTCCAAAAGGCCAAAACCACGGAATCAGGGTTCCTTCAGCAAGGACCAATCCCACTCTCTGGTAACAAAACTGGTGTAGTCGGCTTTCTCGTTGCTGTGCAGAAAAGAGCCCTATCCAAAAGCAGCTTTTGGAGGAAGGAATGAGTTTATCTTGGCTTAAAAACTTGAGGGGAAGCTCCATGGTGGTAGGAAGAACGATGGCATGAGCAAGAGGGTGGACATCACCTCTGCCACAGCACTGCAAATAGCAGCAGGAAGGTGTGCCAAAAGCTGGCAAGGGGAAGCTGGCTATAACCTCCATAAGCCCGTCCATAACAACACACACCTCCAACTAGGTTTCAATTCTAAAACTGCCATCAGCTGAGGATCAAGCATTCTCTTTAAATTTATGGGGAACACCAGATCAAACCACCACATAGTGTCAGTTCAAATTGAGCCATAATTTAAAATATTTTATTTATTCATTTTCAAGCAGAGAGAGAGAGAGAGAACACCAGGGTCACCACCTTGTGGGTGGGTCTGACTTATGTGGGTACTGGGGAATTGAATCCAGGGCCTTAGGTACTGGAGGCAAGTGCCTTAACCACTGAGCCATCTCTCCAGCCCTGAGCCCTAATTTAGTTTTACAGTTCAATAGATCAAAAAGACCTCAGCATTAGCATTAATAGGAATAGTAACCTTGTGGTATTATATGATGCTTACAGTCAATATGTGAGGTTTAGAGAATGCTGTTCCATCCCTGATTCAAATCGCCAGTGATGAATTTTGTGCTTTGTGTAGCAAATAAGCTTCCTTGAAGATCCATTTGCGGAAGAGAAAAATAGGAAGGGCCATAAGGAGGACTGGGGGAGGGGTGGGGAGTAGGAGGCCGCCAAGTGCTATGAGGCACATGTCCACGTTCTGAACCTAAGGTTGAAAAACCCACCTGTCCTAAATAGTGCCGTGTTCTGTCACCTACCTGGGGTAGACCTGCAGGGTCTGGTTGCTCAGAGTGGCTTCAGGTGGCTCTGGCTGCAGGGTGGACAGTCAACACCACCCAGGTAGCCTTTCTCTCCACTGTGGCTAGGACACACCTGCCAGGTGGAGGGAGTGTGGTGGAGCAGCGGTTCTCAGGTGGAGTGTGCCCTCAGCTACTGGGGTTGGGTTGTTGAGGTTTCTATTCCCAGATTGCCAGACTGTGCAGTAATCGAGATGGAAAATGTGGTCCACACTCGCCTGGGGGCCAGGCTTGCTCTGAATCCCATGTCCTGAGTAGCAAGGTCACACGACACACACCAGCGGAGTTAGGTCTCTTTGGGATTTCCACCATTCCGGCCATCTTCATGGACATGTAAGCTAAGGTCACTATGTTGAAGGCAGATCAAGCTTCTTTCTGAAGAGAGTTACCTTCCACAGTTGCAGATCTCTAGAGAGATGTTGCCTCCCTAACTGCTTTCCAACAGAGCTGCTTTTCTATAGTTTCACCCTGGTTCCTGCTGCCTCATTCTTAATACAATACAGAACTTTCTCCAAGACAAGAGAGGCTTAAACCTAGTTTAATGCTGGTACATCCAAAAGGTGCATCACCTTCAGGTGATTCCCAGAAAGCCCAAGGGCTCCAGCCTCCTCCCCACAGCAGACCTAGCCTGGCCTGGCCTTCCAGGACCATCCAGGAAGGACTGCATGAGCATGTGAGAGGCAGGCTGCCACCGGAGCTCAGCTGGAAGAGTTGAGAATGGGGTGATGGGAGACCAGAGGGAGCTCTGGTAACATCAGTGGATGGAGTAGCCACCCAGCTCTCCTCCATGGACTCACCTGTTCCCTGTGTGGGACATGTCTCCCTGGCCAGGCCTGGTGGGGTTGGTTTGAGTGACGGCTGAGGCATCTCAGCCCAACTCGTGGCTGGAGAGAGTTCCTCTAGCCCCCCTACCACACACATAAGACCAGCAGGGCTGGGGAGAGCAAAGCAGAAGGTGGGTGCTATACTGAGGCTGTCCTGGGGAGGGGTAGTCAAGCAGAGATGAGGCATGCAGGCTTCACTATACTGTTTAATGGGTTTTGAATATATGTGCCTCACTCCTGTGAAACCAACACTCCGATCAAGAACAGAACTTTGGAGTTGGGGAGAGGAGTCGGCAGCTAGGAACCTTTGCTGCACAGCCATAAGAGCCTGGGTTCAATCCCCATAAAAAGCCAAGCCTGGCCACCTGTACCAGGCTGGGGGGGGAAGAAGCCTGGTCAGCCCATCTGATAACAACTGGTTCTAGGCTTTGTGAGACTCTGTCTCAAATAAACAACACAGAATAACAGAAAAGGATGCCCACTCTTCTCCTATGCCCCTGACGTGTGCATATGGGGTGTCCACACCAACACATCTACACACACGCATGCACTATACATAGACACACGCCATACCACACATACTGAAAAAGATGCAGAGCTTTCCTGTTTCTTCAGAGCATCCGCCTTCCCCTGTCCATTCAGCCCTACCTGGAAGGAAGTCCTGTCCAGCCTCTGCAGCACCGGTGAATTCATGGTGAGATTTGGGTGAGCAAGTCCCCACAAGCGCTGGTCTGCACTGGGCCCCATGAAACTCAGCCACATCAGAAGCTGAGGGCTGGGTGAGGTCTCAGTGGGCAAAGTGGGCCAGGCAAGCATGAGAACCTGGGTTCAGAGCTCCGCACCCTCATAGAAACTGACCAAAGCAGCAGGTCTCGCGATCCCAGTGCTAAGGAGGCAGAGCCAGGAGGATGCCTGAGACCCACTGACCAGCTAGTTCAGTTGAATTGGTGAGCTCCAGATTCAGTGAGAGACCCTGGCTCAGCAAGGTGGAGAGAGATCGAGGAAGACACCCAACACTGACTTCTTGCCTGCACACATACCCACATGAAATGTACAGGGGCACGCACACACACACACCCATGAAATGTACAGGGGCACATACACATTCCCACACACAATGTACAAGGGCGGGCGCGCGCACACACACATTTATATGAATATATATATATATACAGTCATATATTTTTCAAAATTGATATTCCATTCTAAGAATGGGTCAGTTGCTTCCCTCAGTCCTCTGTGGATGGACTATTTTCAGCTCTGACTTTTATAGACAAAGCTGCTACAAACAGCCCAGTTCAGGTCTGCTGTCGTCCATGTTTGTCTTTCTCCCAGTGTCTCATACTCAGAGGTCCTTGCTGGGAAGCTGTGTGTCGCCCCGTATGAACTCTGCCAATTTTCCAAAGCCACCACACCATTTCACACGGCTGTGCAAGCTACCCGGCCAGATCCCTGACAGCCTGTGGGGCTCTCACCACAGCCTTTCGCTTCAGCCCCAGTGGGGGTGAAGGAAGCTCTCCAGCCATTGTGTTTTGTGGTCTCTGGGTGGCCAGTGGTTCTGAACGCTGTGTGGGGGCAGCCTGCCTGTCTCCGCGTCTTCTCTTTGGGATGCCTTTCGCTTCCTTGCCTGTCCCTAATGTATCACCCCATCCTGGGGCTGTAGGAGTTCTCTGCATCCAAGAACCCTCTCTCCAGGCTGCTCATTCTTTCCTTTCTTCCTCAAGAAGCAGGTTGGACAACAAGAATGCTTGGGAGATCGTGTCCGGCCAGGTTCCCAGGCACAACTTCTAAACAAGCTGGGGAATTACTGTATTTCAAGGCTACTCCAGCATCTGCAGCTCCCCCTCATTCAAAAATTCCTCTTGCTATCCCCTGTGATTTTAAACATTTCATTCTGACATAATTTTGGACTCAAAGAAGAGTTGCAAAGATAATGCAAAGTAGTTCTTTACCCCAGTGCCCAGCCTGATGCCCATAGCAGCAGCATCCGTAATCACGGTCCAGGGGCAAGGTCACTGAACTAGCAATGGTGTCATCCTGGTCACTAAGAGGGAGACATGATTTGAGTTCTGGCAGTGGTTGGGCAGTGGTGGCAGTCAGCTCCTCGCTGCTGGACAAACATCCAGCTAGAAGCAGCTTTCGGGAGGGAGGGGTTTATTTCAGGCTTACAGAATCCAGGAGAACATCACCCATGGTGGCAGAACCTTCCTCCCATTCATAGATCCAAATAGAGAGAAACCACCAGCCAACAGCACCAGAAAGCATGAACCACCAGAGCTCAAACTGCTCTCTACATACCTTTGGACTGAACTTCAGACCCAAACACACATTAGGGCTGGACTCCAGGACCCACTCAGTGACATCTCCTCCAGCTAGGTGCCTGGAGATCCAAGTTACAAACTTAATTTCAATGAAATATTTGAGTCTATGGGGCCACACATTCAAATTATCATATTCAGACTACCACAGCAGTTTCTTTCATCATGCTTGTTTTCTCCCCAGGATCCTTCCAAGACACTTATGGTTGTCAGCTCCACACTGCTGGGATGAGCATCCAAACCCAGGCACAGTTTCTAGGAGGAAGGATTCGTTTCAGCTTCCAGCTCCAGGGGAAAGTTCTATCAATGGCAGAAGAAATTGGCCCCTTTCTCAGATTCAAGCAGAGAGACAACACCTGTGGCGAGCCCCCTGCCCAGTGAGAGGAACAACACCACGACTCGAGGATTCTTCTCAACACACTTTAATGGAGAGCCTTTGCTTGAAGGGGGGGGGAAGGAAGCGAGGGGCCCCGAACACTAAGAATCAGCCGCTTTTATAGGAAAAGAGACACGAATCGTCCCATGATTGGCTGGCTCCTGCTTGCCACCTCCAGGCGCCACGGGATTGGCTAGGGACAGTTTCTCAAAGCATTGCCTAAGGTGGAGTTGTTTCCCACTTAGCTGCAAGAGAGGGGGCGCCATCCTGCCATGGCGATGTCCCGGCTCCCTGCAAACACCCAACAGCCAGCACCACAAGCAAGCACAAAACCAGCTACAACCAGCAGCAGGGACCCAGGCAGGCTTAGACTGCTCTGCATACATTTAGGCTGGAATCAGATCCAGCCCCAAATGCGCCTTAGGGCTGGACCCCAGGATCCACCTCCAGTGACACCTCTTCCAGTCAGAAGGCTGGAAACACCTGAGTCTATGGGGGACATACATTCAAGCTACCACAATACCATATTATTACATTTACTTATCACATGTCCTTGATCTCCTCAGGGTGGGGCAGTTTCTCAGAGTTGCCTTGTATTTCATGATCTTGACAATTCATTCTGTTAATTTTTCCTCAAAACCCATTAACTAAACACTTTCTAGTTCTGGTGGCTTTTCTATAGATTACTATGGTTTTTCTCTGAAGCATGATGATACGATTAGATTCACAACACCTAAGAAAAAGAGCGCTATACTGTTTTCTCTTCCACTTTTATGTTTTGTGTTTCTTTTTTTCTTGCCTTATTTCACCATCCATTCGAAGTGGGAAGAATGTGCCTGGTTACCATGCACCCCACTTTACAGGAAAACCACTTGGGCTCCTGCCATTAAGCGTGATGTTAGCCAGAGGATTCCCATGGCAGCCATGGCGTTTGCCTCATTGACGAATTCCCTTCTGTTCCTTGATTCTTAAGAAGTTTCCAAATAAATCAGTTGGATTTTATCAAATGCTTTCCCGCAGCTCTGGAGATGGTTACTCTATGTGATGGCACTCCATCTTTAGGTATTGAAAGTCCTGAGATCAGGAATAAACTCACTTGGTCATGACTTACTGTGTTCACACATTGCTGGGTTCGATTTGCTAATACTTTGTGAAGGATTTTAGTGTCTCTGTTCAGGAAAGATACTGATCTGTCATTTTCTTTTCCTCTTTCATTCTCATGTTTCAGTGCTGGGCTTCATGCTGGATTCATCAAACGTGCAGAGAAGGGTCGCCTCCTGGCTTCTCTGAATGAGTGTGTAAAATTGCTTTTATTCGATATGTGATGGAATTTACCATGACATCCCCTGAGTCCGAAACTTCTTCATGGAGCAGCTTTTGACTACAAAAACCACTTGAAAATTGAAAGGGTTGTTTACATTTTCTATTAATTTTGTGCCAAGTGTAAAGTTTTGTGTTTTAGGGAATTTATCCATGTCCTCTGGTTTTTGAATTTGGGCACAATGGAGCCCTTTTTGGTCACCAGATCTGGAAGTGGGTCCCTGTTTTCTTCCCTGATGGCAGTATTTCATGTTTCCTTCTCGTTCATCTTGGTCGGTCACACTAGATCGTCCACTTCCTACCGTTGCAGAACGAGTCACCCTGAGACTGGACGGCTTCTTTCAGCAATGATGTCATTGCTTCCCTCTCCTGAGCCTGGCTGGGCATCTCCTCTCCTGCCTCTACTGGCCTCAACTGCGCTGGTGTCTCTCTCTGGAGCTGGGCAGGCTAGACTGTCCAGGTGGCACTCAGGCACCCCAGTTGGCCATCCCATGGCCTCTCAGCCTCCTTCCGTGATGGCCTCAGAGCAGCATTCAGAGAGGCAAAGGCAGGAGTTCCAAGAACACCTTATGGAACGACTTCAAGTACATATGGTCACATTGTATGAACCAGGCAGAGTCACAAGGCCAGCCCAGGCTTACCTCAGCTGAGAAACCTGTAGAAGCGGTGACGGTCCCTTGCAGAGAGGCATAAAGGACAGCTGGATGGCCCTTAGACAACTGATCACATTCCACAGCCTGGACACACGTCATTTATTTTCTGTAATCTATCATATCCACCCTCCCATCCTAAGAGATGCCCAATTTAGGTCTATAAGACCAAGGTGCCAAGACCACCATCAGGTGCCTCTGGACACATCCACAGAGCAAGCCAAGTTCCCACAAACCGGGCTGGGATGACCACAGCAGTTATGCCCATCAGAAAGAGGAGGCATGGAGGCACGAGGAGCTTACTGGTTCTTACTAATTCTGAGTTCCAGAAGGGTCCAAATAGTAGATCCCCTACTCTAGAGACAGGAAACATTTGCTGACGGCTCAGCTGTGGTCCCAGAGACTTTTCTTATCATCGTTCAATTATTCTGCTCTCTGATGGTCTCCAGACTCTGTGTCACTCAAAGACCCTCTCCTCTTTCTTGACCCCTCCTTCCCAGACCCCAGCTCTCCCGCCTACCTGCCCTGCACTCCACCAAGTTCTGCACAGCACCCACATGTTTGCATGGCTCTGTTGAGGAGACAGTAACAAGAATAGCACAGGACAGGTGGCACATGCCTTTAATCCCAACACTCGGGAGGCAGAGGCAGGAGGATCACCATGAGTTCAAGGCCACTGTCATGGTTTGATCCAGGTGTCCCCCACAAACAAATGAATGTGTTCTGATAGATCGATCCTCAGCTGATGGCAGTTTGGGTTTTACAACCTCGATGAAGCTGTGTTGTTGGGGGTGGGCTTATGGGGTTAGAAGCCAGCTTCCCCTTGCCAGAGTTTGGCACACCTTCCTGCCACTGTTTGCAGTGCTGTGGCAGAGGTGATGTCCAGCCCTCTGCTCATGCCATCGTTTTCCTTGCCAGGATGGAGTCTCCCCTCCAGTTCGTAAGCCAAATAAACCCATTCCTCTACAAGCCGCTTTTGTTTGGTTCTTTCTGTGCAGCAACTAGAAAGCTGACCTCAACAGCCACCCTGAGACTACATAGTGAATTCCAGGTCATCCTGGGCTAGAGTGAGACCCTACCTCAAAAGAAAAAATAGATAAATAAAAAATAAAAGAATAGCACAGGACAAACACGGGGTTTCTGCTTATTTATCTCCCCTCCCCACCCCCACCCCTCTCACTTTTCTGACAGTTACTCCTGAAAAAAATCACTGTTACTATTTCTTTGTCCAGTTCATGCTTGGCTTCCTAACCACCATCCCGAGGTTGCCAGCTTGGTTAGGATTGGCCTAGGATTCATGGCCATACAGACACCTGCCCACGTCAAGGAGGCACTGCCCACCCATGGGTCTGTGAACCATCCAGCCAATAGCCACAGATAGCCCATGGCAGATGAGTAGCCTCTGACCTGCAGGCCTTCGTGTGGGGCTCAGGAGGCAGCCACAGGCCTACAATGGAATATTCCAGTAGTTACAAGCACACGTGGCTGTGGCTGCGGCCAAGGCCAACGTGTCCACCATTCTTTTAGCTGGGCGACCACAGTGGGGAAGCTGGAATTCTCACAGATGTTCATGTCCAAGAATATTCCAGATAAAAGGAGAGTAAGAAACATGGCCACTATGCTAGTCAGTTTCTTATTGCTGTGACTATGTGAGAGCAATCATAAAAAGGAGAAAAGATTTCCTTTGACCATGGTTTCAGGTTACAGTCAGCGGATTAATCAATAGATTGATGAATTAGGTCACCCTCCTGATCTTATCACCCCTCAACAGCACCGCTGTTTGGGGACCAAGGTTCCAACAACTGAGCCTGAGACTAACCTACTGGACTGTGGGGATGTGTCATAAATGTCTGAGGGACCGTTGGCAATACTAGAACATGTGTGGTAGAGAAAATGTTCCAGAATACCTTCTGGGCTGGGCACTGGGCTGGGGCTTGGTAGGGAAGGGCTTCTCCCCTGAAAAACATGTCTGCAGAAAGTAGGAATGAAAGGTGTGGCCCAGCAAAACACGCTCAGGTGGACGGGTCAGTCAGAAATGTGGGGGAAGGATATGGGCCATTAGCAAAGCGATTTCCGTTTTCACAGCTTTCCTGTGCATTTGAAGTTATCGCCAAGTAAAAAGGATTTGAAAAATGCTTTGGGTTTCTGAGCACCTGGGCATCCCATAATGCTCCTCCCGAGAACCAGGCAGCCTAGGCAGCCCAAAGCCTGTCTTGTGGGGTGTCCAATGGCAGGACCACAGGGCTCAGCCTGCCCCACCCCTGCAGCCCTGGGGATCCCTGGTCTCCTGAGCACCTTGCATGTTGGGAGAAAGGGCCAACAGCCATTAGCGTAGGCAGCGTAGGCTGGCTCCCTCTGTGAGCTGAGCTCCGCCGTCGAATGTCCACACTGGCCTCTTAATTTTGGTTTTAGTGGTGAGGCGGCAGCTATCGAGCGGCGAGAGGCAGAGTGCCTTCCTTAAGTGTGAGCCGGGCAGCTGAGCACCTGCTCTCCCCCTGGGCTGCGAGCCCTCGATGCCCTCGGCGGGCCTGGATTGATGCTCCTCGCCGGGCCTGTCTTCAGTTTGGTTTCAGGCACTTTCCAATAAGTGCATGAAGTGCTCTGGGGCTGAGCAGAGGCGCTACAGAAATCAATACGTGTTCATCATCTTCGCAGCCGGCCTGTCCCCCGAGTCCTGCCCACCCGGGGCGCGGGCTCCCACGCTGCACCACTGGTTTGTGTTTCCTGGTGGAGGGCTGACCAGTTCTGTCTCAATAATAATCAATATCATTTCATCAATGAATCACCATCAGCGGAGCATTTTAACTGTCTGTCATTCCTCTCAGGAAAGTGCTGCCTGGCCCTCGGGTCTGATGTTCCAGGGTTTCGTGTTTATTGCTTTCCTTCTTTTGTGGAGGCTCCAGACCAGACACCCCAAGAACCAGCTCTAAGACCTCGTGGTTTGATGGGTGGGGCTGCACTCTGGGACACCTCACTCGTGCTCCCTTGGGCAGCATTTTTACAGCCAGGATCCCACACGGGTGTCCCTCACCTGATGGGCCCCTATAACAGTCCCCAGAGGAGAGCAGAGCGGACATGTCTCACTTTAGAGATAGGAGCCAGACCCAGGCACTGCCAGGCCGAGCCTTGTGACTCCAGCGTCATGGTCCTAGTGCTCCCAGGCCGTGGTGGGCTCTGGCCTGCATACAGCCTACAGCAGGCAAGGAGGTGGCCTTTCCTTTGCCCTCTGTGCATTGCTGGGCAAGGAAGAGCATTCCAAGCTGGAGAGTGAGCCAGGTAGGTGGTTCTCACTTCAGCCCCAGTTAATGGACAAAGGAGGCACTTTTGAAAGAGACTTCAGCACTAAGGGTTTAGGTGCAGACCCCTTTCTGCAGAGTCCTCCTGTGTTTAGCACTGGAGAACACAGATCAGATCTGTCCCCTTTGTCTTCGGCCCGCCCCCATCTGTGGCCCACCTAGAGTGGGTACAGCTCTCTGATCTCACTGTCACATGTCCTGTTAACTGCCCATAAGAAGCATAAAAAATGCTTTGCACCTCTACTTCCCAGGGTGAACAGGAAGAGGACAGACAGCTTGCCCAAAATTGCGAGATCACTCCTGTCTTCCCCTTTCCCTCCATCCAGGGTCCAGAGCTCCTTGCTGGCTCTTATACCTGTGACTGAGCACTTCTACTCTCTCAGTTGAAGATTCTCACCTTCAGAACA
>PVHP010028268.1:0-23244 GCA_004024765.1 Zapus hudsonius | reverse complement strand
TCATAGAGCCTCATCCCAATGTACATGTGAAGGCCATCATCTTGCAGCATATTGTCACAAAGTAATTAAACTGTGGAAATCAATTTGCTTCCAGTACATTCCAACAGTCCTGGGAGAGCACACACCTAAACTGTGTGCAATTGCACCTGCTAGACTAAATGCCAGCTGTGACAACCCCAGACATGTACATACCTGCTTTGAAGGCATTTGTACACAGGTCGGGCCATGAGAGAAACAGTTTTTGCACACAGTAGACACATTACCTGGAGCTTGTATGCTCAATTCATAAGAGCTACAAAGAAAAAGGAATGGGTTGTATATTTCTTTCCCTCCTTTATCTCTTATAGTGGTTTGGAAAGGATAAGGTCATTCTTCTTGGGACCTCACCTTCCTAAGTCACAGTCCACTGGGACAGGATGTGTGGTTCCTAAAATTCCTCCCCTTCCTACTGTGACTCTGGATTTGTATCTCTTGTGAGTTCCTCCAAACCCATTTATGTTAGTTTTCTATAACAGCTGTAACAAATCACCACATGCATAAAAGTTAGAATGACACCAATTTAATCTCTTACTGTTTTGGAGACAATATATCCAACTATAGTCTCATTGTGCTGAAGGAAATGTTGGCAGTGCTGGTCCACCATATCTCCAGAGAAGAATGTGGCCATTGTGATTTTGTAACTTTCAGAAAATGAACCTTCACCTCCTGGCTCCTGGCACCTTCTCTGTTCTCATGACTCCTTCTTCATATCTCCTACATCCTCAACAACATCTTGCCTCGGTCTTATCATAACCTTGGGAACATTATTTCCCTCCACTCGGAGATGAGTCAGGACTCCCTGACCATCCCTAAGTCTTTAATGTAATCACATTTTCACAGTCTTTTTTTGTCTTCTCACAACTGTTGTAGGTTTTGAGAGATAGGAAGGAGCTGCCATTGAAAGAGTGTCATTCATTCCCTGTCACCCTGCTAGCCAACAACAAAGGGAAAAACCCTGAGCTTCACAAGAATAATACAATGATAGTAGTTCTTACCGGACAAACCAAACTGCTCCTTAGGGGTTTGGCCATTATGTTATACCACTTCTTAATTATTATTAAGAGAGAGAGAGAGAGTTCACATAATCATTCCAATATCAGAGCTATAATATAGTAACTGCAACCAACCGAGTAGACTCAAAGTTCACAGATGAACAAATCACAAATTCCTTCCCCAGACATAAGCCATCTGGCCCCCAAGTCTTGAGTTCTTTACTGTGGGTTGGGGATAGATAGGGAAGAGGGAAATAGGGGTACCATCATAAGATTTGCTAATACATTGCATCTAATTGAGTATAATAAAGATATCAACAATAAAAAAAACTGAGAAAAAATCCCACTCCATCCATGCTCTCACAAGAGCATTTTTCTTTTTTTGTAGCCGTAAAGCTATGTTTAAGAAAAAAAAATTTTTTTGGTTTTGAAAACCGTCATAATTTATAGCATTCTTATGTGGATTTCTCAAGTCAAGAAATTCTCAAGAATCCATGAATGATAATTAAATTCTTCTAAGTATGGAGAACAATACACTTGACAGGAATTTTAAATACCATTTGATTTGTAGCAGGCACTTTTTATAACAATCCTTCTAGGATCTCTCTCTCTCTCTCTCTCTCTCTCTCTCTCTCTCTCTCTCTCTCTCTCTCTCTCTCTCTCTCTCTCTTGGTTTTTCCAGGTAGGGTCTCGCTCTAGTCCAGGCTGATCTGGAATTTACTATGTAGTCTCAGGGTGGCCTTGAACTCACAGCAATCCTCCTACCTCTGCCTCCCGAGTGCTGGGATTAAAGGCGTGTGCCACCAAGCACGACTCTCTCTCATTCTTTCTTTCTCTTTTTCTTTCTATATTTTTTCTATCTCTCTCAGTGAGCCTCTTGGCTTCTGTTGGCTCTTTTGTCATTGAAAATTCTTCCCTGGTCATCCTGAAGGCAAAAACCCTCTCATAAGGATCTTTGCTTCTGCAGACTTGCTGGTCAAAGTCAGGATCTCATTTTATTTGATATACATGAAAAATGTCTTGTCTTCAGCAGATCCTGGCATCAGCTCATTCAGTAATAACAATTATAGCTTATGGTGGGCTTTCTCTGCACTGTGGAAGGAGATCACACTACACCTTAGTGTCTCAAGTTCATAGGCTTCTATGAAGAAAGAACCCTGTGAGAAAGATGATAACAGGACTAGCATTGGATGCAGGGATGATGGTAGTCTGTATCCACGGTAAGAACTGTGCTATTAAACAAATAAAGAAAACTTCAAAGGAGGACTATGGACACACAAAAGAAGGATTTGTATCTGATGTGAGTGATTATTTCACAATGATGTGTAGGGAGAGGGTGGGATTTGATCACAGAAGAGACATTGAAGACTCAAATATAAAAATTCAAGACACCATAAATCTCAAGCATGTGTTTTTTTCCCTGTGTGCATGAGTGTTTATATGCATGTGTGTTTACATGCATTGTGTGTATGCAGGTATGTGGAAGTGAACTGAATCAATCATACTCTCCAAATGTGTCTGGAATGTAGACTTGTCTGATTACTGGCAGATAGGAAATATGTTCAGCATATGAAATTAGATATGGATCCATAAGCAACTAATTTTGTGTATCTTACACTATTTCTCTGAAGCAGAATTGCTTGTCACAAGAACTATATGAGAGGAACCAACCAAGATCCTCACTGAAGTGATTCCTTAAGCTTTACTTTGAGTGTTCACTTAAGAAATCTTTCCCTACAAAAGAACTTCTCACTATCTTATGTGAGTTTTATTTTAATTAATATTAATTCACATTACAAGCACCACTCTTTGACTTATTTGGCTGCCTAGAGGTCCTTTGGCTTTCAGTGCAGGCATCCAGCCTTGCCCTGCTGCACTCACCTGCTAGGCTTTGCCCTCTCCACACCCAGATTGCCACCAATATATGAAACCACCAATATATAGTGATGATGGTGGATAAATGGGGAAATGAATCATCAAGTTAGAAGAGGGATTAGTTGGAAAGTAGGGATTCTGGGGGAGAGGATACAGAACAGGAGCAAGAGAAAGTACGCAGGGCACATTATAGCCAACTCTCTTTGAAGCTTATGAAATCTTGTTAACTACACAAAAGCATGCTGTTTTATTTAGATCCTAACTAATGACTTCTGTCTCCTTACCTATTAACTTACCTATTAACTTATTAACCCAGGAGGAGCCAGGCGTGTTGATATTAGGATATATGGAAGTGATGTAAGAATGTCCATTAGAATCTCAATGGTAAAAATTCAGCTACACCACCATAGAAACTAAATGAGTAAGACACAGTTATCGAAATCATACATATCCAAAGCAGTCTTTATGGCCACTAGGAAACATGGGAAATGGAGAGGTAACAAACCCTCAGTAGAATGAGGGTTCTGTCTACTTCATTAAACAATTTGAAACATAAGACCATGTGGTAGAACAATCAGTGACTTCATCAATGTGATCTGACATAGCAAGAAATGCTTCTGATTTGAAATAAGTATTTAAGGGAATATCCAATGATTCTATGCATAGAATGTCTCATATTCTTAAGAGATTGAGTTAGGCCACATTTTTTTAACTGAAACATCAAAGTATATTAAATGGGCATGGTCATATGCAACTGTCAGCTCAGCACTGGGAAGGCTGAGACAAGAGGATTGTGATGACAAGACCAGCCTGGGCCACAGGGTTCTGGATTGCTACTGCCCTTTTCTGCCTCCCTCTCTCTTGGCGTTCAACACTGAACCAGTGAAATGGGGCAGACGAAGAAGGAGCACAGATATATTATGAGAGGGCTGGCAGAACACACCAAGAACCTTCCTGTCTTCAAAACACTGGGGCACCTGCCTCAAATCTGGTCAGGTGAAAGTGGTCACATGTGACAGAGCAGGGGCAAGTGAGTGCTGCTTCTGCTTCATGGATGGACAAGAAGTCACACATATTAATAGGTATGGGCCTTATCCACAGCCAAAGCAAGGCTGGTTTGATTCTTCTATGAGAGACACTCTTGTTGATTATTCAAAGGCCATAGTTAGTGAGCTTCTATGCTTGAAGCTCAAATATAATCAATTCCCTAAACTCCACCACATCATATGTGAAAATCTCTCATCACACTCTCCTGACAGGCTCACACTAACACATCCACATTCACACAGATTCGGAGCATTCAGTGCACTCACACAGACACAACAACACACATGCATATACAGGAATACACATACACACATGCACACACAGGAACACACATACACACACATGCACATACAGGAACACACATACACACATGCACACACAGGCACACACATACACACATATACACAGAGGAACACACATAAATACACATGCACACACAGGAGCACACATACACACATGCACACACAGGAACACACTACACACATGCACACACAGGAGCACACATACACACACAGGAATACATACACTCATGCACATCCATACACACATGCACACACAGGAACACACATATACACATGCACACATAGGAACTCACATGCAAACATGCACACACAGGAACACACATGTACACATGCACACACAGGAACACACATACCCACATGTGCACACAGGAACACACATAAATACTCATAAGAGCATACATACACACATGTACACACAGGAACACACATGCACACAGAGAAATAATACACTCATGCACACACATACACACATACACACATGCACACACAGGAACACACATAAACATATATGCACACACAGGAACACATAGGAACACATATGTATAGATACACACAGGAGCACATATACACATGCACACACAGGAACTCACATACACACATAAGAACACAAATACTCACACATGCAGGGACACACATGCAAAGGAACACACATACACACACATGGACACACAGGAACACACACATGCACACACAGGAGCACACACACACATACACACACACACATACACACATGGCATTTTTAATCCCAGTGGTTCCAACAACTGTTCTCTTTGGAAAGAATAGGAGAATAATGCTATGCAAATGAGTCCCTGATCAATTGTGATATGGACAGTTATAAAATCTTTCATAAGACATATGTCATACTTTACAAATAAAAGTCACTCCATCAATCTTTTAGTTCTGTTTCTAAAATCCAGACAAGCATCTGGTTCACTTGTCTTTTAACAGCATGATTTAAGACACAAACATTTTATCAACATCCTCGTTGATACTGAAGTATTTAAATACACATTCTCACTAAGCCTAGGGTCACAAAGACATTGTTTGTGTTGATCAGTTTCTGAATAGACTGTGAGTTGCAACTCTACTCATGTTTAACCTGCTTGTTTTAAGTTACCAAACTCACCACCCAAACACTTAAATTGAGAACCCTTTCTTTTATTCTTTTGTGCTTTAAAAATACTTGTGTCTGCTAAAGCAGATACTAGGCCATATCTTTGCAGAAGGTGTTGGAGAAAATAAAAAAAAAAAGTTGATATTTTTCCCATCTTCTCTATGATTTTTTAAAAATGTGTTGAAAACCTTGTCTTTATGAAGCAGATCTATTAAAAGAATAAATAAATGTACCAGTTGGCAATCCTTTGTTGAAAGGATGTCAGGATAAAAATAAAAACACAAGTTCTGTCTGCTGTTTAGAAGGCAGAGTGCATTTGCTGAGAGCTGTACCCTCTGTATTCACCCTCAACAAGATCTCTGGGGGACACAGGAGGTATTCCAATCTCCTCTTTTCATTATATCATATAAGTTTGCCTCTGAGCATTAAAATTGTAATCACAATCTATACAACAAAATGTCAATTGGGTAGCAGTCCAGAAAGCCTAGGGCGAGTGAGTCCTTGAACTTGGAGAAGTACATTATTTTTTAAACTAGCAATTTATTTTTATTTAACCTACATTCATGGACATCAGCACCTGCACAGCTGCCTAAGCCACTTTCCTGTCTGTGATTCCATTTTCCTGATTTTAATCCCCTTCCTTCCATCTCCTTCGTTTGCCCTTCATCCCCACCCCTTCCCTGAACCCTCTCTTCTTCCTAGCTATTACTTTCACTATTTTGGTGCTAGAAATTTTTGGACCTCGTCCACCATCCATGATAACATGTAGATGGGGCCAACATTATGCAGGTTTGGGGGAAGTCAGGGGAGCAGCTGTGAGGGCATGAATGCACCCACCACTTTGTGTGTGAAGAACAGCATGTCACAGCACTCCTCCCCATCCGTGGGCTCTTATTTCAACCACTTTTTCTGGGTTGGCCCCTGAGCTTTAGAGGGCATATTAATATTTTCAGGTCATCCCTGGGCAGTAAGGTGAGTCATTATGATTTAGTTGAGACCACTGGATTTTTGACATCATCTCAGAGCTATGAACTTCCCTCCTATGACCACCTCCATTGTATCCCATAGACATCTGTGAATTGTGTTCACATTTTCCTTCAATTCTAAGAAGGTTGTTTCATTCTTGACATCTTCAATGACCCATGTATCATTTAGATGTATATTTTTCAATCTCCATGAGCAATTTTATTTTACTTTTTCTTGTTAATTACCTCTAACTTTATTCCATTATGGTCAGAATGAATGCAAGAAGCAAAAACCAGTCTGTCAGTGTGAAGTCCCCGACCCAGTCCACATTTTACAAAAAAGGACATGGTTTGGATGGTGTTGGTAAAAAAGGGGAGAATCTTACTGTTTATCTTGTTTTGCTTTGCTTTTCAGTTTGGGTGGTTTACTTTATCTTAGAAAAGTAAATTTTGACACATATTCAAACACAGAAGATGGAAAGGGAGAGACTTTACCTTAAAGACAAGGGCTTAGGAATTTCATGGCATTCTAACCAAAAACAATTCATTTGGAAGGGGGCCTTTTTCATGCAAACTAAGCATGGGCCATGTCTTATTCTACTGACTACAGAAAGATGGACTTTCTTCCACAAAACTTTTACTTGTATTTTTTTCCTATTATTCATTTTTATCCCTTTAAAATTTTGTTCATCACAATTCATCTCGTGCAGGAAACTTTGGTGCTTTTAAATTGTTTAAAATCTCAGTGAACTCATTACATTAGGGCCTGGAGGTGGAACCCATGGAGGAGGCTGTGTGGGGAGGTGTGCTTTTCTGAGTGCATATTTCCACATTTTTGTGAAAAACAAAACCTACTTTCAACCTAAGCATTGATGGGAAACTCATTGAATTATATTTGAAATTTATAATAAGCTCATGATAGATAACTCTTTTGTGCTTCAGAAAAAAAGATACCAGCATCATAATTACAGATCATGGAACTATCCCTTAAATTAATTTAAGCAAGCCATTCATTATACTGCCTAATCATTGCATTGAGACTCCAGGAATGACAAAAAAATTCTCATGTATTTGAAAAACTCTTACTACAATAGACACCCAGAGCTGAGAAGGTATGACCTAACAATTGTCCCCATGTCTCAATCATCCCTGGAGCTTATATTATAACTCAGGTCACAACTGAAATGTAAGTTCAGGTCTAATTGCAAAGGTCTTGAGCTCTGAATTTAAATGTTGGTTGAATGGTTATTAAATTTCACCTCAGTGACCTTACTCCTTTCTTTGAATTGTGTCTACTACTTTGAACCCATCCTAGGTCTACCATCTGTGCCCAACCACATCTTTTGGGACAGGTGTGTGGAATTTCCTTAAACCTAAGACATCACAGAGGGAGAAAGGCTCCTTTTCTCTCCCTTGTAATAACAGTAGTGTGCCCTTACTGATACACTTGTCACAGAGTAAGTTAAGAAAATAAATGAACACATATTTTGCAATTGCGATAAAGATGGTCAAGTTCTGGTGAAACCTTTAGAGAAATATTTGGTGTGGGAGAAAGCCAGTCTCCAGGGAAGCGTTAAACTCTCAACGTTTGCCTCTGGCTCAGGCTGCTTCTTCCCCTGACAGGCTGTGGCTCCACGTCTATGTCAAGTGCATCTGCCACAAGCCTGTTCTTTCTTAGAACTGCTTTAGGGAACCTTCCAGGTGGGGAAGCAGTACTTGGCCTGCTCAGATGTAAAACTACAATAAGCTTTGTTGTAAGTGAAGGAGAAATAGGGTGTGTAGTCATAAACAGGGGCCCCTAAAAGTTTAAAACATTGAGGTGACTTGGCTGGCTGGCTTCCAGAGCCTCCTAGCAACGCCACACACCTCCTGCTTCCTCTCAGCCATGACTCATGTCCAGAACAATGACATTTTTGTTTGTTTGTTTCATCATCCAATGGAAGAACATTGGCTCACTCCTTAATCAGAGCCTCAGGGAGGGAAAGGTGGTCCCTGTGGATGACAAAGTTCCCTTGACCACCAGGAGGCGTGCTCGCACAATTGTTCCCCAAAGCTGAGGCTGGTTGAATTCCAGCTTTGAAAGTCATCCTTGGAGTCCCTCTGGGGAAGTCTCCATGGTGCCTGCCAGGGCCTGGCTGGCTGGGTGGCTAGGGGGGGGGGGCATCACCTTTGTGTGTGGAGGGTGGGGAAGGAAATAATGCGATTGTCAACAAAAAGAAGGAAATCATTGCACAGGACCTGGGATGTATTGTATTACAAAATTAGCTTTAAGATGATCCTCCCCAACTCCCAACTGTCAAAACTGAGTTCCAGGATGACAAAATGACAGAGTTGTGCCTGACTGTGAGCTCTGCCCCAGCTGAGGGCTCTCCTGACAGCTCTTACCTCTCACATCGCCTCTCCTAGTCCAAGCTGGGAGGCCTTTTTCCAACAACTTTCAGACACCAGAATTGTTTAAGTCTTTATTTTTAATACTTTGTATTACTTTCATTTATGCGTATGAATGTGAACAAAAAGAAATAGAAATATTTCTTTCGGAAACAGAAAAAAAGATGAGTGTAGAAATTAAATTTTAATTGTCTGATCTCAATATAAATGGGTAAGTGGGCCTCCCCTTCTCGGCTGGCTTCAGTGTATGAAGACTGTTGGATTTCTTTCCTGGAGGTCAGTTGAGTGGGCTGGTGATGAGCAGATTGGGAGATACTGGGTTGGTTTCAGTGGGGGCGTAGGTGCGGCCAGTTCTGAGTCCTCAAGTTATCTTCTTTGCCTCTCCCATGAACACAATGCAGAGCTATGACGAATAGGCAACTGACGGGGGAGCAGTCTGTAGTGGGAGTGGGTAAGGCTGGGGGCCAAAAAAAATTAATCAGCTCTACCTTCCAAACAAAATGGTCTCCTATCTATGAATAATTTCTGAACATTGTCCATTTGTGGACTTGGCTTGTAAAACATCTTGTCTTAACCCTCAGTTTTAACCAAGGGAGTTTATAAAGAAATAGAAAGGAGGGAAAGATATACCCAAATGTCCTTCTCGTTCACAGAGTGATAATACTGGTCCCTCTGCTTGCTTCCTCACCAGGGCCTTGGGAAGCACAGAGAAAATATTAGGGAAGTAAAGAGAAAAGAGAAATGAGATATTTTGGCTCAGGTTTTTTTTTTTTTTTTTTTTTTTTGATGCATATGGACTATAAGTAGTACCTGACTGACCAGCAGCTATTCTGGGGGAAAATATTAGCAAATAAATGAAAAAGGAAATGAGAGATAATATTCTATAAACCCTAGTTGTCTGAAATGACCAGGATTAAGGGCAGTCAGAAAGGGAGAATGGGATTTAGAACAGGAACCAGGACAAAAGTGAAAACCAATCAAGAAAGACTGGAATTTATAACCAATAAGAATTGATTTCTTTTCAAATATATTTAATTAATTGAAAAATTGTGTTTGTGTGTGTGTGAATTATCTCTTGTCATTAAAAGGGAACACTAGTGTTTGTTTGTATCTTTATGCTGATGCTTGGGAGCTTAAACGAAGCTGGCAGGATTTAAAAACAAGTACATTTAATTGCTGAGCCATCTCCCCAGTCCCAATTTTACATGTTATTTACATTTGTTTATTTGAACAAAAATTTGGGACATTACCAAAATTAGGTATAATTTAGAATTAGAAGATAGAGAAAATAGCATTTCAGTTAAACAGCAGGACACAGGAACAGAACAGGCAGCAGGTAAAATTACAAATCATGGTATTTAGGAAGGTAACTACTGCCCATTGAAAGTCCTAAGTCTCCTAAGTAGGCAAAATTCTAAAGAAATCCCTAAGAAACTTGTCCAGTGTAATCAAATGCTGACCTACATAGTGCTGGGAAGGTGTTTTGCAGACTTAATTGTTCTACCAAGTTAGTAACTCCAAGACCTAGAGAGCAAGTGAGTCAACATAGGACATACCTGAGTAAGCACCGGAGGCCCAGAGGACAGAGCAGCTGGGCCAGAAGAGGTCCCTGGGGACTGAGAGCAAGTTGGCTGCAAGAGCTAGGAGGTAGTGTCTCAGTTCTAGAATTCAAGGACCTTGAATAATTCCCCATGACAGCCATGAACTTGGAGGGAGACGAGCTTCAGGTGGCCACTCCACAGGCTGAAGCCTTGAATTCAGCTTAATGAGCCACAGGCCCAGGTGCCCAGTTCCACCAGGACAGAGCTCTGAGCTGAAGCCCTGCTGTATACAATGGAATGTTCTCTCACATTGGTGTTGTGATAATAGCAACAGAAAGAGAGCAGAGCTCAGCTGCAGACACTGGCCAGAAAGAAAGACAAAGGAGTAGCCGGGAGTGGTGGTGCACTTGGCAGGCAGAGGTAGGAGGATTGCCATGAGTTCAAGGCCACCCTGAGACTACAGAGTGAATTCCAGGTCAGCCTGGACTAGAGCGAGACCCTACCTCGAAAAACCAAAAAAGAAAAAAAAAAAAGACAAAGGAGTGATGGGAAGGGAACAGTGGGGGAGTGCACTGGGAATGGCTCCCCAAAATGGTGCCATGTTCCCTCCCCTAATTCCTAAACTATCTAGGGCACAAGTTCAAATATGTCCTCCAAATTTTCTGAGTCACCTCTCAGAGCCCCTCATAAAGCTCTGTGCTGGCCAGAGCCTCAGGTCCACATTCGAATGTATTGGTTGCCCCTAAGTTTACATTTTAAAGATTTTGCTTATTAGAATCTGTTAGTAAAATATTCATATTTAGACAAAGAAACCTGAATTTATATTACATTTTATCACTTTTATTTATGACATTTTAATACATAATTTATGTCTATGATGGAGGAAAATATGCCTTAAAATTATATGAATATATTGTTTTTTCCCAGGTCCTACTGTTTGAACTGCGGCGAGCAAAGTGTCCTAAGTCTGGCAATTCCCTTGAGTGTGTATGTGTCTGTGTTTCTCAAATAACTTCTCCTTTAGTTGGCTGACACTTGAGCTTCAGATGGTGCTGCCAGTGTGTGGAACTTCAGGGGATTTAGAAATCTTTCTGTCATGCATCTTGATTAACTTCGGGCATCAGTGAAAGATATTTTTCAAGTAATAAAGACACAATCCTTTCCAAAGAAAACCTAACAATCTGGCCCCACCTCTGTGAAGTCAGTATGTAATCCCATTATTGCTACAATGAAAATAAGGCAGATGTTCTCAAGGACAGAGAAATCCAAACTTTATTATCATGTCTTCCTGTTGGGTTTCACAGCCTCCCATTTTGCCAAATGCTTCTGGGACTCTCCTGACACCTTTGGAAAGATAATAAAAGCACATGAGACGCCCACACAGGTTAGCCTTTCTTTCCTTCATTTGCCTCCTGGACACTGCTTCTGATCATTTCTCTTTTCTGAGTTTAGCCAGAATCCAGATTTTATGAAGAATTTTTTTAAAAATTAAGAAATTCCTTTGCTATTTGTCCCCATCAATTAATTGCCTTTCTGTGTTGAAACACTTCTGGAACAGCAGGGACCGAACTTAAACTTTTCACAAAGAAGTCGATGGAGTTGGATTTCACTATGTGAGCTTTCTGCCTACCGAGCACTGTAGATTTCTCTATTTATTTTAGGATCTAAAAATACCCCAAATAGATCATCTATGACTGCAAAGAGAGGCAAGGCAAAAGGCGATCAGATTTTGAAAAGTATTCGTTTGAAAAAAGAAAAGTCAAACTGAGGAATGTTTTAATCGATAGTTCAGTGGTTTTTCGCAGTTGTTATTAGTGTGCCATACATTGAATTTTTATTCACACTTGCAATCATTTGTGTTGCTAATTCTCATAGGAAAAAAATGAGCATTTCAAGACTTCTCTCCCCACTCTTTATTTAAAAAAAGAAAAAAGAATGCCCTCCAGGAATGTCTTTAAAAGTGAGTCTGAAAATGTTTGTCTATGATAAGAGATAAACAAAAGTTACAATGATCTATCTGTATTTATCTACTTCTGCTTTAACCCTATTAATCTCCCAGCCTTATAAATATTTAATTCCACATACTCAGAAAAAGAGACCCACCATAACCCAAAACCAAACTAATCACAAAGATAAACAAATACAAAAACTCACAGGAGCATCATTTGTGCAACATGAGGACTTTAGCTCGAAAAGGAGATGATCAGGATCTATGGAAGGAATTTTAGGGGTTTTCAAATCATTTTTTATTGGGTCAATTAGAGTCAGTTACACTTCTGGAAAAATAGGGAATGGATCACTGAAAGAATACCCTCGCCAGCTGAGAACTTCTCCCCTCTGAATTTCACATTGAATAGAGCTCTGGAACCACTTGGAAAATTCCAACAGAATTTCACCTACCAGATGCATATTTTAAAAGGAAATTAGTACATTATATTATTAAAACTTAAGGTAGGCGGTAGGTATAATTTCCCCAAATGCCTAACTGACTCCCACATAGTCACTTCTGGAATGAAAGAATTGTGACTCAACCTACAGTTCTTTTTTGTATTTTATCATCAAATTTGAATACAGATGACCTTGAATTGGATAAAGGTCAGTAAACAGATGGCCAAAGTATCTTTTTATCCAGAAAAGTTTTATATCATTTCTTGACCTCAATAATTAGTTGAAATTAAGGTTTGTCATTTGATGGATCTACTGTAAAAGCATTAGTTATATGGATGTGGACATATCACCAAAAGGTCTGGAGAGGGCTTAAGAGGAATAATGACTTTTATTTATTTTTTTCATGGCTTTCTCTGGGTCAGGCAGAACGCACCAACAGGCTATACCTTTTGACACCTTTCCCCTTATAGTGTCTCAAGCAACAAACAAAACAACAACAACAAAAAAGGTGTCAACCCATTGAGGAAGATAACTATCAACAAGCTCTGATGTCTACATGAGCACAGGTATTTAAGAACACACACACACACACTCAAATAAAATAGAATCAGTATATCAATGGACAGCTGGTAAACTCTACAAACTTGTGGGAATGAATGAATATGGATCACATACAAATTATCACCCACTTTCACAGGTGGCTGGATCCTTCTCTTCTTCCTTTGGAGATAACTCAGGAGAACCCGAAGATTGAGGGTTTGGACCTGAGACACAGATGACCATCTCGAGTCTTTGGTTCTGTATGTTCCTTGCTTGTGAGAATTGTGTCTTCATTTTCAAATCTAGGAATGAATGCTCATTTTTCTCTGTCATTTGTAGTCACTGCCTGTCCCTCCAGCTTTTCCTTCCCATTGGCTCATCCATCCAGGGGTACTTCTGGTTGAACCTCTCCCTGGGAAATGTTTTTTGTGATACTTTATATCTTATCTTTGGAGTTACTGCTTCAATGTGGCTGCATACAATGTGTAAAGCACAAAGTGAATTCAAGACTTGGTTCTTTCAGAAATACAGATTAAAATACTATTGTTTAATAGGCCATTCGGTTAATAGTTTTGTTTTTAATATAGAAACCTCTGTCTTATATTGAAAATGGTTCCAACTTCTGACTCAGTCTTGCCGGTTTGCTAACTGCAGATAAAAGGCTCCTTGAAGGAGCGCCCAGCATTGCAAACATTTCCCTGTGGCAATTTTCAGGAGCCCACACTTAGCAAGTCTAGGACTTGGTTCAAGATTCTTCTTCCATAAATATTAGCTTAATTTAATGACTTTGTATTTGCATGTGAATGTGCCCATGCCTGTGGCTTAAACTTATTGAGCGAGAAAAACATCTCGACTTAATATTTGTGTAATGAAAGGTATCCAGGTGACCAGGTAAAAGGTGCATTATGATCTGTGAACTGGAAATGTGTTCTAAGGGGAAGGGAAATGGAATTTTTTTGAATAAAATATAGAACAGCAGAATGTTTTCTACGACCTCAATAAAATGCAGAAATGGAAAAAAGTAGTAATATTATTATCCTATTTATTTGTTGATTACAGAGGGAGAGGGAAAGACAGAGAGGAAGAGAGAAGAGAGAGAGAGAGAGAAAGAGAGAGAGAGAGAGAGAGAGAGAGAGAGAGAGAGAGAGAGAGAGAGAGAGAGATATTTCCTCCTCACCCCAGCAGGAGCCTTGTCTTCCTTTCAGAAAATAGTTTCCTCAGTTTGGGATATTCTAACCCAGGCACCTGCTCCTTCAGCTCAGAGTGCTAAACCCTCTTCAACAGAGATAATTCCTCATCCCCACCTGTCCCGAGGGGGGTCTCAAGCTTCTCTTCCACATATTCCTCAGCATACAGGACCCTCTAGCTACTTCCCTCAACAGGCTGCAGGAGCTGGGAGCAGAGAGTCTGCCCCAGGTATGCCACGTTCACCCAAACTCTTCCCCAACCCTCATTCCCCTCTGCAGAGCCCTGCTGGATGTGGAGTTTGCAGAAGTCTCTGGCAATGGAGGTAGTAGGAGCCTTCCTAGAGATCACTGGCTTCTCACCCTGTTTTTGAAGGGAGTCTCAGGGTTGAAGCCCGTACCACAGCTTGCTGAGAATCACAACCAGGAGGCTTCATGCTGCCTTCCATCCTCTGAGCTCTGTCTTCCTCAGCTTTCTATACGTCATCCAAACTGCTGGCTCTTACAAGAAGCCCAGAACTTGGCTATCCCATAGTTAAATCAGTGACAGTCAGTCCCAAATTCTTAGGGATTTAAGAGCAAATGGAAGCTATTCCCTGTATTATGGAATGGGAATGAGGGAAGTGAAGGGACCCAGGGGGAGCAGAGAAATCAGGGGGTCTCTGCAGGGGCAACTCTACCTTTGGCTGTGTGGGGCATATATTGATATTCCCCAGTTTAACACCCAGTCTGCTCCAGCTCCATAGGCTGGAGACTCAGGCAGAGCAGTACAAGGACATTTTCATGGTCAATAACAGGATACATGGTCATGTGATGATAAGGGAGACGTGTGTGTGTGTGTGTGTGTGTGTGTGTGTGTGTGTGTGTGTGTGTGCTGCATAGGAAGGCAGGGAAATAGGTAGAGTGGGAAACCGACCAGTCCTCAGCACACATATTACCTTCCACATCAAGCACATTTTTTATTGCTTTTGCTATGAGTTTTGGAGCCTACTTGGATATTGCTGCTGTATACAAACAAAGCAAATAAAAACAAAATAAAACCTTCATTCTTATTCGCAACAATTACTTCTTTTCCCCTGATAACAACGTACAGGTATCTATTTGTTTTTAACTATCTGAAAAGATTAAAAAGAACTAGTGATAACCTTAAGGATCAATGAATGGCAAATCATAATTTGCTAATATAGTAACACCAGCTAGGCACTTATACATGTGGACACATAGAAAGAATTGTTTTTTGGTGGTTTTCACCGAAATTAATTAAGCACCTTGTGAAACTGTTGACTTCTTACTGTGTGTTAGATGCCACATGGAGAAGACTCTGCTTATTTGGTTTTCTCCCTGGAAGTCTCTAGAAAATTGACACAATCCAAAAATTCCACTTTTCTGTGTGATCTGGATGGTTTGTGGGGGCTCCCAGGATTAGCTGTTCACTTTTCATGTGGGGACCTGGATGCTCAACATAGTCCTTCCTGTAATTGCACCCCATCAAGAAAGAATCAAAGATTTCATAAGCAATTTTTTATGCTCTAATGAAGCTGGTTCTTCAAAGAGATTGGGAGTGAACTTGATCATGTCAGTTTTTGTTTTAAATATTATTTTTCTCATATTTGTTATTTTAGAATATTTACTTGTTATTTAACTGTACAAATTAAAGTCTTAGGTGTCATTAATTGTAGCATTTATCCATGGAGCTCTTTATAAAAAGTTTTGGATATGACATCAAATAAAATACATCCAAGTAATTGAAGTGATTAGAAAAATAAGCAAAAAACAGAAAACTCAAATTCCTCTCTCCAATTTCACATGCTAATTTCTTTGAACAAGAATTATGATGGCCTGACAATTTACTGTGGATGACGGAGGAGGAGCAGCAGAAGAGAAAGTCTTTGAGGAGGAAGTTTAGAGATGAGAACACATTGCCATCCGAAATGTGCTGCATTCAATGTGCAGTGCCCTTGAGGTAACTTTTGACCTGCAAAAGAGTTCATTTTATAATCCCTGGAACTCAGGAGAGATAGAAGAGGACTAGAGTCAGAGAATGAGTGTTGTGAAAACCTGAGGGTTGAGACATAATGGATTTCACCACACAAAGCTGTCATTTTTCTGCTTAGAACCTTTCCATTGTTTTTCATTGATTTATAGATAAATCATATAATCTCACCCCTTGCCTTTCAAATCGGATACTATCTGTCTCAAAGGATGGCTGATTGGCACATATGGGGACTATTTACAAAATGTGGGTACCCAAGCCATACAACCTTCATTGCCTTGCACTCAGGCAAGGAAACTATTTTCTCCTTGGAGGACACTTGAGCTTGACTGTGAGCTTTCCAGTTACATTTATAAGCATTTGCCAAAGTAATTAGGAAACTAAGGTTGGAATTTGCAGTGCTAGAGCAGAGAGGAAAGGGATTTGAGAATTAAATTGACAAGAATCTGGTCACTTGTAACTTTCCATCTTCTGACCATTGAAGTCAGGCGAAGCCCTTTTTCTAAAAGGTCACCAGGATTCACTGATTGGATTCAACACTTGCACATACTCAACCTCCTCTTCAGTCTGCTATTTGAAGATATTTGATCCAATATTTACATTACCGTCAGCTTCATGTCTAAGATCAGGTGGCAGATGTCTCTTACTGGGTGATAGTCCCTTGCCTTACACAAGCCACATCCTTTGGACTTTACAGATGGTTATGTGACTTGGTCATTTTAACCAGATCACACCAATTCCAGAAAGGTTTGCCTCAAGATATCAAAGCTGACTGAAACCACCATGTTCAGAACTAGTGAGGAGAGAGAAGGCTGATGGAGCCCAGAACACTGTGTTAAAAGAAATAGACTGGGCTTTGCAGAAGAAAAGGCAAGGGAAGATGGTACTGATTGAGCTTTATGAAATATTTTAAGGAGATTTCAACAAATGTGGGTTCAAGGAAAACTTCTCCATGAACTGGCCTGGTGATCTTGACCATAATGATGGCATCAGAAGTTAGGTATTCACGGTGGCAGACATATGAGGACACATGGGAAACTATACTAGGGAATTTGAGGCAGCTTTACAGTTGAACCACTAGTGTTAAGATTATATATATCTTGGAAAAAAATTGTTAAGGATATCATTTTCATTTTAAAAATCAATCATGATTAGTCATGAATATTCTTGGTACTTCTCTGCTCTTAAATTTGAGGCAAAGGGGATCTACATATTCTTAGCCTATTGTAGGTGCATTTTATTTGTAATTAAAATGAATAGAATACTGTGTCTGGAAAGGGGACATACCTTTGAAACAAAGAAAGTCTTTAAAGTGAGATTAGGAATGGTGACACACTGCAATGGTGCCCTCAGAGCCATCAGATGATATTCATAGTGACATTCTCTGTGGCATGTGTCTCTGTGGGTGGAGATAGAGCTGATCTCTTCCAATCTTCCCATAAGTAGAAGGCATTATACCCCATTTAACTCTCAGGGCCTCACAACTCCAAAGAGTCTTCAGCCACTGAATGTTTAAATGTTAATCACCCCCTTGTCCTGGGGGAACAGTGTGGAGAGAGATAAGTGCATTTGTAGAGTAAGACAACACAAAAATATGTATGTCTACATGAATGCTCTTCCAATTATGAAATAATGAAAAAAATTAATTCCAAAATGAATTTAGTACACCTCACTTATCAAACCCTGTCCTTCAGCAGTGAGCCAAGGTGTTCATCCTCACGATGGCACGATGGTCAGGGAACTGTGACAGGCTTATGCTACGAAGACCATAAGTGTATCACATCACACCACACCAGCCCAGACACTAGCCTGGTCTGGTGTCTCCTGAGTGCTTTTTACTTTTGCACTACTGTACAGATGAAAAAAGCATAAGTCGAAATTCAAGGGCAACCTGTATATCATGCAACAGAAATATCTGACAATAACATTAATGATGGATATATGTATATATATATATATATATATATATATGGAGAGAGAGAGAGAGAGAGAGAGAGAGAGAGAGAGAGAGAGAGAGAGAGAGAGAGAAACCTAACCTAAAAACATGAACGATAACATTCCCAGTGATGATAATGGTAGGGAAAGAACTAAGCAGAGTGAAAGAGTGAAATGATCATGTGATCATGTTTCTACAGGACGGGTTCTGCTGCCTGGGTTGTCACAGACATACTTGGAACAACCACATATGAACATTTTTGTATCCAGATAATCCCAGCCAGGGGGAAGTGAAACGAACTGCTGTATTGATCAGACATACAAGATGGCTACTGTCGTGTAACTGGCATTTAATGAGAAGAGGGAAGTAAGAAAGAACTAATGTCGGGCTACAGAGATTGCTCAGTGGTTAAGGCAATTGCCTGCAAAGCAGAAGGACTCAAGTTCAATTCCTCAGTATCCACATAAAGCCAGATGCACAAGGTGTGTCTGGAGTTCCTTTGCAGAGGCTAGAGGCCCTGGTGTGACCGTTCTCTGTCTGCCTCTTTCTTTCACTCAAATAAATAAAATATTAAAAAAAGAAAGAGCTAATGTCAGAGAAGGTGGTAGACATCAAATCACAGGGATCATGAAAGGAGGTTATGTTTTTATTCAAAACTTCATGAGAAAACAATAAAATATCTTCTGAGGAAAGCCACATGGTTTGATAGTTTCAAGTCATTGTTAGATGGAGAAATTAGAGGGAGTGAAAGGGGTGGAACGATAGGAGGAAAGAGATTTGTTAGGAATATGTTCCACCCAATGAGATGAAGAGGAACACACTTGGAGGAGGAGCCAGGGTGCTTTCAGAGATGCCTGGTGGAGGATGAGGCAAGAACAGAGGCAAACAATGGATGTCCTAATGGTTTGAGCAATGTGAGGACGATGGAGCCCTTGATGAAGTAGGGTGGGGAGTATTCAGAGACACAATGCAGGTCCTCTGCATCCAATTCCCATGGTAAATAGTCAACGCTGGAAGACTGCTTGGAGTTGTTCTGAGAAACGTCATGCTGCACCTGTTCCAGCCCAGTCCCAAGTACAGGATTTGTGTAAATTTTCAGAAATGTTTACATGCTTGGAAACAAACAATAAAAATATTTGTTTTCATAGAAAGGACACGTATAATTTTGCCACTGCGTCCAAGCACACAGACACTCGTAGCTCAGCAAGCTTGTTAGAAGTTGTGCTTGATGTGTTCATAGAAACAGTTTTTCAGAGGAAACCTAATTTTCGAACATGTTCAATCTAAAGAACTTAAGAAAACCCAGGAATTCTAAAAGCCCACATTTCCACTACACGTTTCTAACCTTTAGTGGTAAATCATTCTTTCCATGATTACACATTTATTGCAGAGTTTGGGCTTAAAAAATAGTCTAGCAGTATAACTTCTTAAATCATCATAGCAGATGGGCCCGGGACTGGCAACACAAGCTCACTGGAAAGCAAATATACTTTGTTACACAAAAAGATGATAGTAAACCTCTGAACATTGTACAGAGATTTAAAGACTAACACGTTTAAGCCTATTGATGGTGTAGCCCTAGTCTATGAAGAAAATTTCCCGCACTTCATGCTTAATGCAAAATTAGGCTCTGTGTGGGCAACACTAAGATTCTATTTGTCTAATATCACACAATGTGGAGTGACTTATAGGTCTTCTTCTTACCAAGCATTTTCCATCAGCCCACACCACCAAGGCTGTCAATCCAGGTTATGAGGGTGTTCACATGACTTACTCAAATTGGAAAGACCGCTGATTAGGTAATTATTCAAGTGACAATCACTTACAAGTTTTATAGGTGGCAGATGTGAGGACCATTGATTCACTCATGAAAATAAACTTCAAGTTCAATTTCAAGAATATCTAGGATTATCATCATGTATATAAAATAAAACGTAAAATATAAGCATGTGTATATAAACACACTATACATATGTGTGTTAAGACATAATAAAAATGTCACACAGGCATGTTCAGAATCTTTTGAGGTAGAGCTTATATTAGGCAAAGGAATGCTGACAGCAAGAAGGACCGTGCATGAAGCAATGTGGTATTTCCTATCACAGGACTCCACTTTAAGCCAAAGAGGTGAAAGCAGGGGGAGCTTTGATGAGTCACATTATAGGATTCTGAAAATAACTTTGGATAGGTGACAATAGAATTAAATCAGTGTATGAGGCGCACATATGCTACTTTGAGTCACTGCCTATACCACAGTCGCGAATAATGCTTCAAAAGATGAAAATAACCTCATTATATTTCCGTTAAATGCCATGGGTTCTTACAATGCAGTAACATCACTGCTTGAAAAAGATGTGAGCCACCTTTAACATATACTTGATATTGTGGGTAATGAGCAAAACAATTCCAAAGAAAACCCATACAAAACATTTTCATCCAGAAAAAAAAAAATCTGAGTTTTGAATGCTGTTGACTCCTTAAGAGCTAATGGGTTAATTTTTCACTTACCCTTGGTGAAGAACTATTTTTTGAATTAATTCAATTTTTGACATTACACATAGACACACACATACACGCACACACACACATACCATTTAACCCTCAAGGCCTCACAACTCCAAAGTGCCTTCAACCACTGAATGTTTAAATGTCCATCACCCCCTTGTCCTGTTTAACAGTGTGAAGAAAGATAAGTGCATTTGTATATACATATGCATTTATATATATACATATATATAAACTATTTGATCATACACACCCCCATTTCCCTCTTTTATGACCCTCTGCCCCATTGTACTCATTCTTCTCATTACTAACCAGTAGCCAAGCCATAGAAGACAATGATTTCCTCTTCCCCAGCAAGCATTAACTGAAATCAGAGATGGTGACATCCACCCAAGACCCTCGTCCATACCAATATGTGAACATAGGAAATGCACCTTACATGGTTCAAGCAAGCTTAACATCAAACAAAAACATTGTGACAGTAAGAGGAGTGTTTGCAAGCACCCAACAGATCAATGCCATCTTGGAGAAGGAGAGAGGAACAATTTCCCACATGCTAGTCTCTCTATGAAACGGGATCCACCTTCAAGTTTGCCATTTCATTTTCCAATTACACACCATCAGCAAGCACTGGACACTGTTGTGGCTTCTTTGGGAAACCTCCCAGCACTGGCTTCTCTCACCTGGCAGCTTGCCTAAACATGCATTCCCTGTGTGAGGTGCCATCCCCTGGCACTTCTCCACTGGAACCCTCAGACATGCCTGCTCTGTCATGGCCAGAGTTGGTTATCAAGGTGAATGGCCCTGTCTGCTGTCTGGGCTGGGTAGTTTCAGGTTTGTGTGTTATTTCACATCACTGCTTAATGTGCCCATAGGTTTTAGTCATTGGGAAATAACTCACACAATGGATACAGGGGATGGGGGGGTGGTTCAGGAATACCAGTGTGGGGAAACAACACATATAGGTTACCAAGCATTCTTGTTATTAACTAATGAATCATATGAAGTTCACATAAATCTCCCACCATAGAAGGAGCCCTCAAGAGGGCAGTGACTTGACTCTCTAGATCCCCATGCTTGGGTTTATGATCTATTAAGTTACTTCTAATATGTGATAACTACCTGTAAGAGTGAGGACTATTACCATCACCAAGCCAACTGAAAAAACATGTATTTGGTTTAAATTTACAACACAATGAAAAGCCCACTTTTCAATTCAGGACCAATTTTGAAAATGAATTTCTAAAAAAATAACATTTACTATTTAAATCAGGTTTAAAAACCTCATGTTTTTCAAACTGTTAGGTGTATTTTTTTAAAATATAGTTTTCCAAAAAATAAAATGTAAAGTCAGACAGAAGATAATATCATACAAAACCTGGTGAGCAAACATGATACAAGTATAATGTGAGGTATGATAAACTTTGTTTCCTTCTATTGCAGTAAATATATAAAATTTATATATGGAATTTATAGCAACATATTATTGGTGTGCTGGATGTTTCTGAGAAAATACAGAAACCTGCTTAAGGAAGACAAAAGGTCACTGGGATCTTTCAGACCAAAAATAAACACGAAGCATCTAGAAGTGAAATTGGAAATGAAACTACTCGTTCAAACATAACCAAGCCATAAAAATGGTTTTTATATGATGATGTATCATTGTGTGAAACAGAAACTGAGTGGAGGATTTTCAAGGTACATGTCCTCTGGGAAAGGCAGAGTGGTATTTCCCCAAAGTCAAACTCTGTGTGTCCTTTCTTTTCTGTCTCTGGTTTGGAGTTCACGATTGACAACTGATCTCTTGTGGAACCCACTTAATTTTTACTAAGGGTGAAATCGAGAGGAGTTTAGCAATAAGTAGGTTTCAGATTTATTTGTGTAATGTCCTTTTCAGGAATTCTTTGTTGAAATTCCCAAAAAGATCCATGAGGTGAATCCTTGAGTATCCTATCCATTTGATGATGAGGAAGCTAATTTGAATGTAATGTAGCATTTCTCCCCTTGAGGCTAAAGCAAAAATAAAATTATGACAGCTTGTGAACTTAGTTAAACCATGTAGGAAGAAAAAATAAAAAGACTGAGCAGCTCAGGGCAGATCATGGGGCATTGTGATATGATTGGAGGGCAAATAGCAGGCCGAGGTGTCAGGCCAGCAGATGTAGAAGAAGACACTGATTGAGTGACTCCCCTGAATGGTCCAGGACATCCTCATCCCCTGTCATGTATGAGGACAACTTCACTCTGAGCTCTCCGTTACAAGTCTCATCTCTGTCCTAATATATGTAGGGCAAGGGCACTCTGTTCAGGGAGAAGAGAGAGAGAGAGAGAGAGAGAGAGGAAGAAGAAGGAGGAGAAGGGAAGAGAGACAGAGAGACAGAGAGACTGAGAGACAGAGAGAGGAAGAAGAAGGAGGAGGAGAAGGAGAAGAGAGA